>JANHGO010002507.1:0-29795 GCA_024606505.1 Aquila spilogaster
CTAAAGGAAAGTTTAGATCAGTCTGTCTGCAACAGGCCAAAAAGAGCTGTCTAAGTAAGAACCGGTCAACCGGATATTTTGCCTGAATGTTTTCACAGCCTTCATACATTTGGACATCAAAGTCTTTCAGACCTAGATACAGTTTCTGACTGTTTAGCAACCATCAGTACATAAACTTTTCTGTTTCCCCCTCGAATTTATGTACTAGAATGTGTATAAAATTGGTGTTTTTTTAAAGTGTGTGATCCTTTTGTTTCTTTATAGAATTGGATTTGTTTTCATTTTAAATACGAAAGAAGAAATTGATGGAAATGAAGATGCTGGAATAGCACTTTGGAGAACTTTTAATTATGTTGAAGAGGAATCTGACACCTTTCAAGCCACTACCTGCATAATTAATGTTAGTTTGTTTTACAAGAAATCTGTTTTTTATTTTTGAACTGGTTACTTGTCTATATAGTTAGGATTTTGCTGCCTTGTGTCAACGAATTTGCATTTATTTTACATTAATACAAATTACTAAAAAGTGTATAGCATTAATTTACTATCAAATTATTTGAAAAAAATATTTTCCTTCTCTGGAAACCAACACTCATGTTGTTTTAGCTATCTGTAGGCTTCCTTCAGGAACTTAAAGAAGTAGACGCACATCTTACACATGTGGAAAAATAGAAAAATGATTTGGAAAATCATTATGGAAATGTGGAAAAATGATTCTGTATTATTTTTGATAATGTTATGTACCTGCCTGTCTGTTCTGTATCTCTTGAAGAAGCATTTTCAGCTTGCTTTGGTGGTTTTATATGCTTTGGAAAACCTTGGTTATTCCATAGTCTAGAAGGTGCAACAGAGTAAGATGAGTCCTTTTTGGTCATGCTTAGGCTGTTTTTGAGTGTCAAAGCCATGGGAATATTGCAGACTTGCAGTTTAACAGACAACTCTAATTTTCTGTGTGAGAAGATGTAGATTCATGTAGAGAATAAAATTTGAGAGACGAGGGAGGTGACTGTAGGGAAATAAAGTGAACAGTCTATGTGAAGACTCTTCAAGCAAAATGAAAACAGAGAATATGCTATTAATACATTACAATTTTTTCTACACTTTATTTTCTTCTGTTCAGTGCCTAAAAACTAATGTTAACAGTTTATCAACATGAGGGAAATCAACATTTTACATGGATAGATAGTGACAGGACAAGGGGGAATGGTTTTAAACTAAAGGAAGGGAGATTCAGATTAGATATCAGGGAGAAGTTATTTATTGAGAGAGTGGTGAGGTGCTGGAACAGGCTGCCCAGAGAGGTTGTGGATGCCCCATCCCTGGAGGTATTTAAGGCCAGGTTGGATGGGGCCCTGATCTAGTACTTGATCCAGCAGCAGGCAACCCTGCCTGCGACAAGAGGGTTGGAACCTGATGAACCTTGAGGTTCCTTCCAACCCAAGCCATTCCATGATTCTATGATTCTAATGTCATAAACAAACTCAGAAATCTAAAGATAAAAAGAATTGAGGTAACTAGGAGTACTTGTGAGTGTTAGAATCTGAAACACAGTCATGACTGCTATCCATGACCAGATCAAAAAATATCACTTTACAGTGCTTTTTTTTAAAAAAGACTTCTTCTATTTCATACTTCATTTTCTATTTTACATAATTTCATAATATAAAAAAGAGGAGATGATAAATGTTGGCTGACAAAGATAAAAATCAGTAAAATAAAGCCTCAGAGATACTGTAGAGATAAATGGATTATGTTGATCTCATTTGAAAACAAATGAGAATTGTTTCCTCATTCAGATTTCTTTTGTGTGTTCGATGGAAGTAAATGAAATCTCATGCTGTGAAATAAAATAGTACGGTAAGAAAAAAATGCCAGTGTAGGAAAAAAGTATCGATTACCTATTCAGGCTTGAATTCATCCCATATAGATTCAGGTAACCAATGGTGGTTATGTAGACTAGATTAAGAATTTAGATTCCTTCTCTCATCAGTGAAGAGAAATAACATTTCACATTTAGCTCACATAAGTGTATTTTCTTTACCTCATCAAATTTAAACTAAAGGTATAAAAGTAGCTTAATCAGAACAGTACTCTTAATGAAAAATTGTACATATGTGTGATGGTGGTAATTACTAAAGGAGTATAAAGATTGCAGTATAGCAACTAAAGCAATTTAATACTATGCCAATGTAAAAATTACTGCAGCACTATAAAAATATGAGTTTTATTTTTATTTACTTTTATGGATGTTATTATTACAGAAATTATTTTTTGTTATATTTTTTACAGATGTACCATGAAGTGAAAGATGGAAATGTTCTAACAGTTAATCATGTGAAAAATATTCTTAGAAGAGAATACCCCCATGCTGATGTTCAGAGTATACTAGGTGTTCACTCCGAATACGATGAAGGGAGGAAGGTATGTTGAGAGCTAAATGGTAAGAAATATTGCGTAGTGAATAAAAGCTTCCCATAGAGGGCATTAAAGGGAGAAAAAGAGACTGAGCCCCCTCTGCAGCTGGGACTATGAGACTGCAGTGAAGGTCTGAGAGGAGACAGAGGGGTGACAGGAAGATGGACACAGATACTGCATAGAGTTTGTGGCCATCCATAAAAGGCAGGGGGAATTACTTCGGTACCTTTTTTCATTTGTATTTGTCTCTCTGAGATTGGGAGTGCTTGCCTTTCAAATAAAGCTTGGCTTCTAAATGTGAAAACTTCTTGAGGTTTTTTGGGATGCTGCATTTGAAGAAGGGCTTTGATACAGGCATAGTTTGAGGTGGCTCAACATAGGCTTTTTCTCAAAAGTTACTGGCTAAGAATACTAAGCAAAATAAAATAATATTTCTCAGCAAGATGATAAAAGCGGAGATTTTTAAATCCGTATAGAGGTCAATCAAATATTTTGTCATTCTATTTTGGAAATGAGTGCAGCATGTCCTATTTCTTTTCCAAACATTTCCCATTTGGTCCCTGCTGCTTGTGAAAGTCTGTGACAACAAATAGTACTGGGAGGTCTGAGTTTGTTGTTTCTTGATACTAGTTTCTTTTTTTTTGCTACAGTAAGCCACAGTCCATTTAATCCTGTGATATTTCTGATATATTCAGGCAGGAGCAGCCTTTTATAAAAAGACTGGCCTGGGTCCGTTACCTCAAGCACTGTTTAATGGTGTGCCCTTCAACAGAGAGGAGATGAATGCCGCAGAGTTAGAGACTGTTATTCTTCAAAGAATTATTGATGCCAGTGGGTTCTTCCAGAGGGCAGTGTTCATGGTATGTTTAAAATTTCTGAATGAATGCAAGATGGATTATTTGGCAGTTTGAGTCATGTTTGTTTGTAGATTGTGTTTTTTACAATGAGATGGTTTAAAATTAATAATATAAAAGCTGAAAATTATGTTATTATATAAATTTACGTTCCTGATTTTGAAACGGTGTATTTAGATTATACAGATTTAAGGAACGACTAAACTGATTCAAATCATGTGGAATTTTTCAACAAGAAACTGAGAGTGTATTGTAGTTTCCATTTTCTTTGGAAAATGTGCATCTGATACTTTAAATTACTATCTGTGTGATACTTATAAGTTATTGACTGGAAGTTGTCCATAACTTTTATAGAAGCTTTAAACTCTGTTGAAAGATGATATAAATACGTGGTGGTCTTTGTTTGTCTTGAAACTATAGGAGTACTGATTTCTGTATTTTTTCCCCTTTTACTACAGGGTTTGTTAAATGATCATATAAATGCAATAGATTTTCTTATGGATCAGAACAGTGTCGTTTCTCACATAAACCCCAGTATTCTTGGAGCAGAAAGAAGATACCTACATTTCAGATCTACATCTGGTAACTACTTTTCTCAGCTTAACCGTTTATTATCATTTTCCTTTTTTAAGTCTAACATGTGTTTTACATTTCGCAGTTTCATTTGATGCACAGGACTTCTCTACTTTCTCCTTTTTGGACTCACAAGACAAAAGCGCTGTAATTTCAGACAGCATGAAGTATGTAACAAAAAAGGGTACGTTAATTTTGTTTGAGTGTATGCGCTGTATTTATATGTTATGTATGTGGGTATTACAAACTGATGGAATTCGCCAGTGAAATATCCCAAGTAAATTAAGTGTCCCAAAGATGCCAAGTAAATACTAAAATATCCCAATGCGGTTTACAGAATGGCTTGGGTTGGAAGAGAGTTTAAAGATCATTCAGTTCCAATCCCCCTGCCTTGGACAGGGCTGCCACCCACTAGACCAGGCTGCTCAGTGCCCCATCCAGCTTTCAGGGATGCCCCGTCCATAGCTTTTCTGGACAGCCTGTTCCAGTGCCTCCCCATGCTCTCAGTAATAAGTTTCCACCTAACATCTAACCTCTTTTAGTCTAGAGCTGCTATCACTGATCCTGTCACTATCTGACCATGCAAAAATTTGTTCTCCATCTTCTTTATAAGCCCCTTTAAGTTCTGAAAGGTCACAGTGCGGTCTCCCTGTAGCCTTCTCTTTTCCAGTCTGAACAAGCCCAGCTCCCTCAGCCCGTCTTTATATGAGAGGTGCTCGAGGCCCTTCTCTCTGGACCCATTCCAAAAGCTCCACATCTTTCTTTTGCTGGGGGCCCAGAGCTGACTGCAGTACTCCAGATGGGGCCTCACGAGGGCAGAGCAGAGGAGGACAGTCACTTCCCACCCAAGACAGATAACACTCACCACTGTCCTCCATACCCAGACATAAAGCCATTGACCACAACTCTGGCTGCAGCCTGGCCAGCTAAGTCCTCATCCACTGACCAGTCAACCCTTCAAAATCCATCTCTCTCCAGCTCACAGATGAGAATATGCTGTGGGAGCATGTCAGAGGCCTTTACAGAAGTCCAGGTAGATGGCAACATCAGTCGGTCTTCCCTGGGCAGCTGATGCATTCTCACTTGTCATAGAGGCACGATCTACCCTCAGGGATGCCAAGCTAAGGGTCGGGTTGAATCACCTCTATTTCTCTTGCATGTGCCTTAACATTGCTTCTGGGAGGATCTGTTCCATAAAATGTTCTGCCGAAACCCGGGATTGAACCAGGGACCTTTAGATCTTCAGTCTAACGCTCTCCCAACTGAGCTATTTCGGCTTATAGTTTCATGTCCCAACTATCTCCTTTTAGGATCCAAATCATATCCTAATACTGTAAACATAAATGATTACAACTTGGTAGTTATTTCAGGTTTGGTAGTTTAGAAATCAGATAAATTTCCTTAAGTCATTTTAAAAGAGCTGCTGCTGAAGCATAGGAACTGGAAAAGTTCCAGACACCTGAACACGTGTGCAGATGCGTGCACATTCCATGCACGTACATGCACACGCATGCCCACTTCTTAGTTTCTGGAGAATTTTCCCATCTTTTTATCAGAAGAAGTTTAGCCACTTACTAGTTAAGTGACTGGTTCTTTTTTCTTTTACACATGTGAAGTTTAAATGTTTTTGAAAAACTTCTGCAGCTTCTTAAGTAGACTCCGTTTTCATACTGAGATGGATTTACATTATAGAGAGTGTGTTCAGTTTTCAAGCTACTCTTAGTTACACTATTAAAGTATGAGGGCTATGAATTATTTGTAATAAGCAAATTACACGTTTCTGCAGTTTAACGATGATTGATTGTATTTATTATTTCCTCGCATTCATTATCTCTCTGTTATTTTTTGTCTAGTTAGATTGTTAAATTTTGATATTTGAAGATTTGTGTTCCTGTAGAAAGGGAAAAAAAATATATATTCTGATGGATTATCACTTATACATTTTATCTTGCTAAAACCCGTGGGTTTTTGTACAGTTAAAATATTTTTAGGTAATATATTGCATGTATATGCAAGTACCTTCCCTCTGAGTTATATTGTGTTAACATCTTGTAATAGACAGTTAACTACTGCTGATTTACATTATCCCACCAAGGGACAGAATATTCCTCTTAGCAAAGTGCTATTCTTTCAGTAATTATTTAGACGGTGTTAATATAGTTTTTACTTGCTCCACTATCAGAAATATATTTAACATTTCTTTGGAATAAATTTATTTGACTCTATTTGATTTTCCATCTACAAGCAGAGGGATGTATGAGTTGGCTGTAAATGACTGGCTTTCAATCTGTAGGCTCATTTCAAAGATTTAGATCTTGTGTAAATCCCATAAACTATAAGCTGGAGGCTGCACTTCCAATCTCTACTGCCACTGTGTTTTTCCAGACTTGAACAAATCTTAACCACAGTTTCTTCCTAGAATCTCACTAGAACCTTGTAAAATTCCACTCTCATATCTACTTGTACCATTTGGGGAACGTACAGTAAACAGTAAACCTGAGCTGACTCTTTTTCCTAGAAATAATTTTGTAAATGTTCTTCATGAATCATTGCTCTTCAGTGAAGAATAAAGAATAGGCACGTATAGACCAGGAAAAAGGACAATTTTCTGAATATACACCTATGTTGTAGTTTCATGTCTTCGGGTTGTATTTGGTATACTCCCATTTGTGGCCAGAAGCAGTAATTTTACCCTGCTTTTGAAGGACTGTTTTGTTGACTCTCCCTTTGCTGTTGGGGAATATGAATGGCCAAACTCATGCTTTCTTATAGCTACTTCATTATTTTCATGTCTGACTATAGGACCAAACTCCTCCACACGTTTATGTGAAACCTCTGGTAAAATGGGTCTTGTTAAATGGAGCTAGCTTACTATTTAGGGCCATTGTGTTTCAGTGTATAAGAAAAGATCAACTCTTAGTGACTGTCTCGTATTCACAGAATCACAGAGTATCCCAACTTGGAAGGGACCCTCAAGGATTATCAAGTCCACATCCTAGTCCCGCACAGGACTACCAAAAGTTCAAACCCTGTGTCTGAGAGTGTTGTCCAAATGCTTCTTAAACTCTGGTATTAGTGTAATAAAGTACCTCTTAAGAATTTTATTTCTATCTGATTTGCCACATCGGATGCTGATGTGGCAAAAATTAGTCTTACAGTTGAAGATAGAAGTCAAATATACACAAACTACAAAATCTTGAACAGATTAATTCATTGTTTATTATTCATGAGAAGATTCTCCAGAATGTAAAGCACGGTTATCCTTAATTTTCAGATGAGGATGCATTATATGCTGTTACTGTTTGGATTATTGCTGATTTTGATAAGGCATCTGGGAGACAACTGCTTTCTAATGCCTTGAAACACCTGGTGAGTTTCCGGCTCATATATCACAATATTATTTTGAAAAGGACTGGTGTATTTTAACTTAATTTGAAAAAACTAGTGATGTCTTAGCTTGGAGAGACTTCTCCAACATCTCAACATACGTACTGCATTGTGGAGGGCAAGGCCAGGTGCAACAGCACCAAATTGAGGAGAAGGATGATTTGCCTTCATTGGCTTGCTGTGCATCTCATAACGTAGCATAGTGCCCAGCTTGTCCTCCTGCCAGTGAGAGAGAGCCCTCTTCTCTGTTTAAATAACCCTTTTATCAAGGGCTGAAGTTTAAATTTTGCAGTTTAATTACACTGAGAACCACCAATTCATCCTTCAGTTTTGTATCCTTATTACAATGGAGTCTGATTACCTTTTCTTTAGTTAGTGACACTATTTGGTCCTATCCTAGAGTCATCAGTCTCTCATACTAAGATTTAAGTATCATCAATTATTTCTGCAAGTGCAAGAGTTTCCTGCTGATTAAGGGCAAGGTGATAAGTGGGTAAATTATCTTATATCTATTTTGTGCTCAGTTTGATATTTTTTGAAAAAAATTAAAAAGCCCATCTACAAAATCAATCTTGGAGTCTGTAAATCAACATTTGTTCATTTGCTCTCTGCAGAATGCTGGAAGGTAATTGTTTTATCCAAAAAAAACCTATTTAAAATGTGTTACAGAATAGGTAAATCCTTATTAATAGCATTTCTGCTGGTAGTTGAAGTTCTCAATTACGGGCTCCCATATATATTCTAAAGACAAATTGCTCCAAAAATTTAAATACTAAAGGGCATTTCACAGTTATAATAAATATGCATGCATTTAGTAACAGCAGATGGAACTGTAAAATTGTGCATTATTATGTTTTTCATTGCAGAAAACAAGCAGTCATATACGAATTGGGATTTTGAATAATCCTTCATCAAAAATAAATGAAGATAACACTGCCATTGCGAGAGGAATTTTGACAGCTTTTCTAACACAAGGCAACAGAAGCTTAAAAAGTTTCCTAAATAAACTGTCTAAGGAAGAGACAGCAAAATCCCTTGCTGCTGGAACTAAAATCGTTAAAATCCTCCTCCCAGTGAGTGCAAACTGAAGTGGGCTACTTCTTTTTCATTTCAAATGTTTTTTTCCTGTAAGGGCATGCAGTTGAGAGTAACAGTGTTAAGCCTCACGGCTTTGGGGCCAGCAGATTCAGTGCTTTTTTGACAGTCTTTATGTGATGAGGAATAGGTAATTTCACTAAGGTAAAGGAAGAAAATATGAGAGTACTGAAAAATATAGAATGGATACTGGATTACTGAGACTAAAATAGTTTATTTTTCATCATTATTTCAAAGCTTGCTCTTCATTAAAGATAATGTTTTAATGCTTATCAAGAATTAAGGGTTCAGAACTAAATATTTTTACCTTGCTGTTGCAGTCATGTAATAGGTGCAGACTAAAGCAGCTGAGATTAATGAGCGTTGTATATGTTGGTCAACACTTCTTGCTGCATTTCTATGAAAATTCATTCGTTTAAAATACGAATGTTCCTGACTTCAAAGTTTGCACATAGAGTAAATCTGAGTTACCAAATAACTCCTGCGAACTACAGTTATTGTTTCACAAGCTATAAAATATCGTATTTTTAAATAAAAATACTTGAAAGACTAGGAGAACTCTCTGGCACCATTTTGGAAAACGAATTATTTGGCTCTTCTGGATCATGCTGTTCTTTCATTGTCTAATAAACTTTGAAAGATACAAGGTTAGCTAATTAAGGGTACGTTACTAATAAGTTTTGTTGTATTAACTGTATATTTGGGTGGGTTTGCATGTTTCTACCAAGAAAGTATGCATCAGTGCAGTTTACTATAGCAAGATAATTCTGGGAGACGATGTGCAGTGTCATTGTAAGCACAGCAGAGTTCCAGCATTTTTTTCCACTTTGATTTGTTATGTGTTCCTGGATGTTTTTGGCTGCCCCCAAACTTGTTTAAGCTGTATCAAATGAACATGTTAAACTAGTTGTTAGTTTTTAGAGTAATGTGTTTTTTATACTTTTTACCTAAGGATGAGAATGCAGTTCAGGAGTTAACAGAGAGTGTTACTTTTCATGCAGCTACGTGCTGGATCATAGAAAAAGAGTTTAACTTTGGGCTCAGTTTTCCTCTCATGGTTATTACCAGTTGCTCAAGGGTAAAATCTGCACACCAGCCAGCTGGGAGACTGTGGTTCTGCATCAATAGCATATACTTAAATTGAAGCTGAGGTTGTTGTTTTATTCTGATTTTTGGTTGCCACATAACTTGAAGTTCTCTGTGCTTACTTCAGGTGTTACGAAATTTAGTTTTGCTGAATCATTTCACAGCCTCGTACTTTACTTTTGCTTTAGGGAATGAATGATGATACTTTTGAGAAGAAGTACAACACTTTAGGATTGGATATAATTAAAACCCACCAGATGTTCTGTCAGGAGGTTCTTAAGCTGCTTCCTGGGCAAATGGCTGTTGTGAGCAATGGCAGGGTAAGAAAGAAATTGTCATCTCTCAGTCTTTTTGTGGTTACTTTTTATTTCCTGGAATTTCAGTTTCCAACTAGAGAAAATGCATGGTATTAATTTCCCACTTTTTCAGCCTGTTGTTATGAATATTTGCCTTGTTTTATTTCTTATTTGCTGTCTTCCTAAATTGTTTATTAGTTCCATCCCATTGATGGTACTATGTACTTATGTCATTCCCACAACTATTTTAGAGAAAATCTGATTAAATAAATGACAAAATTCTCTAAGTAGGTTAATGTTTGATGTATTATTGATGATGTTTAGGAGTAAATATTGATCCTTATGTTACTTGTATTTCACACAATTGATGTAGAATAAACTTATGATCAAAATAAAGTTACATTGACTAGAGTAGTATTTTCAAACTCTGCTGCTTTAGGAAAGAAGAAAGTTGTTTGTAAGCATTACACTGTTCTACAGTCTTAATATTCAAATAAAAGCATAGTACTTTTGGTCTTTAAGTTTTTAGTATGTGTATTCTGAAATCAATAGCCCTCACTGCAGTTCGGCTATAGATGGAGATTGAAAATACAATATTGGGTTCAATAGTTAGTATTTGCTAGTGGCAGTCAATATCCTGCCATACAAATACAATTTTGTATAAATTGCTCTTTAAGTTAAGTCTTTTCTATTTATTACTCCACTATTAGGAAAAAAAAAATAAAGAATGCTATGCTGGTACCTCTTTACTGGGAACTTTTTAGTTTGTATACTTACCTACTCTTGCTCATCCTAAATGGCTTCGGAGATATTGAAATACCACTACTGAAACCACGGAAAGTATTTTTGTTGATGAAGTGCAAAAGAATTATGTTGATTTTTCTGTGTTAATAAAAAAAGCCATGAAATAAATATGCAATGTTATTTTATAAAAAAAGGTTTACTGATTTCCATGCCTAAAAAAGCTGAACTAATGTCTTATTTTAAATGTTGAGGAAATACTTTGTTTGCAAATACTCAGATAAATTTGATAATGTGTATTAATCTATCTGAAAGTGTGTCACTTTAAAAATCACTTTTAAGGAATACTTTTTAAATAGACATGGGATGCCCTTCGTTTGTGTCCTTGCTATCCCATCACTGAAGTTTTGTGTTTATGAGCAAAGAGATTTTTTATCTATTTAGGATTTCTACAAAAGTATCGTGGTATTTCATAATCACGCAGTGGTTTTCACTATCTCATGCATCATTAATACTAATAAAAAATCAAAAGTGGAATGCAGTTAGATGACTTCTCGTTTCTAGGAAGCAGTTGAATTTTGAGAAATGAGCTTTCAACACCAAGTTTACATCCTGACATTCAGTGTCCTGGTGATCCTATAGGCTCTCAGAATTGATATGGATCAGTTTAGCCTGTTAGATTATGAGTAGAGAATCCAAACAGCATTCCCAGAGCTTTTTTATAGGACTTCAAGGCACTTCCTTTTACTTCAAACACTGAAAAAAACCCCTACTAATTCTGTTTCTAGTCTCTGGTATCTTGCGGTCTTTGTACTTTACTCTTGTATTCCTTTTTAGCCATTCTGCTTTGTCTGAGAAATCTGGAGAAGTTAAGATTGTGTTCACAGTGCTAAACAACTGCAGAGTGTGGTAGGAAGACAGTCGTTTGAATTTCAGTCAAAATAATGTACCTCACAGAGCCTTTTCTTAAACTTAGATATATGATTTCTGAATAGTATACTCCTTTACATAGGTTTGTGTCATGAAAAATATCATGCATATCTTCTTTGTGACTGATAATTAGCTGCATTTACGTAACTATAAAAACCTAATTCTGTGTAGTTACTATACAGTCTGGGACTATGTAGTTAATAATATTGATGTATATAGGGCTGTGGGGAGTTGCATATTGAATATTTTGCATTCACTTAAAATATTAATATATTTTTGCTTAAAAAAATCAAAAAAGTATTAGGAGATTCTGTGCTTAGTAACATTATTTTTTCTTCAAGATACTGGGTCCTTTAGGTGAAAATGAATTCCAGACAGAAGACTTTAATTTGTTAGAAAGAATAACTTACAGTACCTCAGCAGAGAAGATTAAAGCAGTTGTCAAAGAGATGGGAGTCAATACTAAAAGGTAACATTATTTTGCATTTTGAGGGTTTATTGTCCAAACGTACGATATAGGGCTTTGTTTACTGATGGTAACAAATTAATAATCCTTTTGCATGTGGAATATGAACAAAGATTCAAATATATAGCAATAGTACTTTTCATTCTTTATACTTATATATATACTGTATCTGCACTTAGTCAAAGCGTTTGCTGTATTATGTTATACATTTGCTGTCCCCTTAGCATCCAAGTACTTTTATGGAGACAATTTTAATGGTTCCCCATTTCCTTTTTAGCATTTTCCTTCTAAACCTTTTCCTGTAAACAATTCCCACTACTTTTTGGTCATTTAAAGATAATTAGAATGAATAATAACAAGTTTGATAAAATCCAGTGAATCTTAAAAAGATAGGAATATATGAATATTGATATTTGAAGTAGGAAAGTGCATTGTCTTTGGAAATCATTAGAAAAGGAGCCTGTGGAGGCATGGACAGATGTAGTGCTTTGATACCCTGCTAGGCACTATTTACACATCTGTTGACTGAACAGGTACAAAGTTGACTTCTAGCCAGCTTCTAATCTAAACATCTGATTTGTGTTCAAAGAAGAGAGAAAAATCACATTATTTTTTCACAAGTATGGAGAAATATGTATTGCATTACTGTGTCTGAGTGCCATTTCTACTATTTAGAAGCACTGGCACAACTGAGAAAATAAGTACCACAAAAACAAAATCAAGAAGAGGTAGAATTATCAAGGAGATAAGTAGTGAGAGGCAAAACATTTAATCAAATGTGATTAAATGTTCAGTGCTGCTGAAATAGAACTGCTGAGATTTCTAAAGAAATTCCAGAGAGAAATGCAAAACATTTAAAAGATCTGGCTAAGTAAACTGGAAATTGTCTTCAGTTATGTCTGTTCCCAGATTTTGTCATAGAGGAAAAAAATAAATAAATAAGAAATAAAGAGCTGTAAATATCAGTAGATTATACTATGCAAATTGTGGACCTGAATGTCAATTCTGCTAATTCTATATTGCTTCATTTTAATAAGCCTTACGTAGACAGACATGCACTAAAATCCAAATGTTTTACTCCTTTTCTGATGAAAATCTTTGCAAACTGTATGTACCTTATTTATGTACCTTATTTTATACAGTGGCAGTGATTTGATTATGAAAATAGATGCGCTACTGTCATCTTTGCCTAAAACAGAGATGAGACAAGATGCTAAATTACTTAGAGAACAGCACAGGTGAGTTTTGTCTGTCATGATAATGCACTTAGAGTACTTCCATGTTAAAGTTAGAATGTACTAATTATTACATTAGGTCTTTAGAAACTTGAATAAGCGTGTCAGTTTTAAAAGTTATTGATTGTGTGGTTATGTGAACAAGCTGTTTGTCTGTCCTAGCGTCATATTTTTTTACCTCTCTTTTAATAGATTAGTTAGCTATACCTAATGGTTTTCCAGCCTTAACATTTATTAAGAGTGATTACAATCTGTGTGAATAGAAATGCTGGTCTGGAGTTAGAAAGATTGGAGTACATACTTTGGATTTACCAAAATGTTAGAATTAACTTCACAGATCAGAAGTAAATAAGCCCCCACTATTCTTCATTAATGTGGAAAACTCCAGTACAGTCTGTTCAGTTTGTTCTGGCAAGGCTAATACACACATGCTCATACTTACATAACAATTTGTGGATTAGCAGTGTCACTCTTAATTCCTGTTCTCAGCTTGACCCTAAAATACAATTAGATTGCATTGAAATGCAAATTGTGTGGCTCACTGGCATCTGATTCCTTAAGAAAAAAATGAGCGGAATGTCTTCAGCTGACAGGTTGAAGCTAGGCCAGCTCACACCACTGCCAGTACTTAGGTACGTATATTGAATCCTTGTGTTTCTGATCCTAGGTTTAGAAAGTGAGTATGCCAGAATCACCTTCTTTGGCTGTCATTATTAATGAATGAGATCTTAAACAGTAGAATTTACATCTGTCATGGGATGCTAATAGCAGCCATTTTTAATTTAAGCATAGTTGGAACCAACCTTCTGGAGCAAAGGCAGGTGCATTTTTTGAAAGGACATCTGCACGAGAACCATGATCAAAGTTCATGTTTGGCTTTTTTAGTGACATCACAGAGGGCAAAAGTGATTGCTGTTTGAAATGAAGAAAATATCTTGATAAGCAGTGAAATGTAAAGTGTCTTTGATATTACAAAACAGTGCCGGAAAATGTTGTGGTTTTTTTTAATGTTATTTCTACAAATTTAATTCAGAGTTTTCATGTCACTTATTTGTTAATTGTTTTTTTAACAGTGTAGTAAAAATTGAACCCCAAGAGAATGAACCATTCTATGATGTTATTGCTATTGTTGATCCACTGACAAGAGAAGCACAGAAGATGGCTCATTTATTGATTGTAAGATGGTGGTCATTTCTTTTAATTTGCAGTTTAATTTGCACCTCTTATTTCCAGGTGTAGTGAAGTGGCAAGCAGAATTTAGATATTTTTAAGTATCTATCAGGTTATTTAAATTCATACTAAAAGGT
The DNA here is from genome assembly GCA_024606505.1 of Aquila spilogaster. NCBI lineage: Eukaryota > Metazoa > Chordata > Aves > Accipitriformes > Accipitridae > Aquila > Aquila spilogaster. The sequence continues at coordinate 14,386 of JANHGO010002507.1, forward strand.
CAGGGATGATCTCGTTCATCCTTGAAAGTACCATATTTGTAATTAAAATTCCAGTATCCCGTGAACCAGTCCCCCTTAGAAGTGAGTTCATAAATGCTCTTTATAGTGAACAGGAGGAAAGGAGGAAATCATCTGTGTTGCATAGAGGGAAAGGATCTCCCATTTCAAAATCTTAAGAGGCATATACTTTTTCCCATTAAATCAAATCACCTTAGTTTTCCAAGGTACCTAAATGAGGTGGTCTAAATCTGACCCATAATGTCATCATAAGAAGATTGGACTATAAACCTTTCAGCTCTTGGAAGAGTATTTCTCAGTTGATTAATGCTACCACGTATATTTAGAAGTCTTCCATTGTGTGTAGCTATTGATCATCCAAAGAAAGACTGTCCTAAAAACATAGCTCCTAAAATGGTTTTCTTCCTTCTCTAGCTGCAGAATATCACTCTACCTCAGTTCCTTTATAGTTTTCCATAAAAATGTAAATTTGTCTTCCCTTTATAGTCCATTAGAGTTCTGAAGCCTGTAACTTAATTTTTGCTGTGTCATGTTTTATCTTTTTTCTGTGCAATAATTATGGAAGTTTCATAAATTCTTACATTACTTTTTTGCTCCCATTTTCATACCTTATTGTGCACTTTGGGTAGGATGTTGAGACTCATGAGTCACTCTTCATACATAATAATGAAGCAAAGTAAAACATTTTAAAATTTCATGAAAATTCTGATATTACAATGCTTCTGTTTGTTTTGAGACTCTTGAAATACTAGCTTTTCTCTAGAATCAGATCTTTCATTTCACCATCCTCACTTAAAATGTTGATGCTACCAAATGAAAATGTTTTGGTTTTGGAACTGACTGGAAACTCTCTCCATTCAGGCAGAAGTCCACTGTATGGTAGGTTGCCTCAAGGTCCTTGTAACTGGAATCAGAAGCCTCCATTTCTCATAGTGCAGCAGGGTTCTGTAATGAGCAGTATTTCCGTTAATGCTTGTCTATGCCAATGACTCCCATGGTGTACCAAGCTCTTCAGCTACTGTAGATGCTACTTGATTCATAGGAACTGTTGTCTTATTCAGGAAGCCAGTCCTACAGAGAGAATGATACAATGCTATTGAAGCTAAACAAATCAGAAGTATTTTAATGGAGATGTTTTTTTGTTTGTTTCTTTTATTGTATTAGTATATAGTGAATTGTATCTTAAGAACTGCTGTTTGTCCCCTCCAAAGGGAGACAGAACTTTCCATACAAACAGCATTTTGCCTCTTTCAAAAAGTTTCATCATGTACTTCAGCATCGAATATTTCCAGACAAGACAGCAGTCACAGCAGACTTTCAAATACCAGACTTAGCTTTACCAGGGTCAGACTGCATCAGTTCTGAGCAGAATACATGGAAGAGTTACCTGGTCCTAACTTATGAAAGTGGTCCCGAAGACGATGTGAAAAAAGTAGAAATTGTTTCTTCTAAAAATGAATACAAAATGGGTAGTTTTTGTTGAGGTTCACCAAAAACAGCTGGAAAAATGTGCACAGTGCCACTGAACTGTCCCCTAGCCTAACTGCTTGGCTTCAGCAGTACAAACTGCTACGATCCTACTACCCTTTTTGTCTTCAGGTAACTATATTTGCTGAAGAAAAAGATATCTGTAAAGTGAGGATAAAAGTCCACTGTTTTCTTTTTTTCCTGTCCGCTATCTTTTACTTTCTTTCCTTTGCTCGTTTGTCTTCAAGGAGAAATTCTTACTCTATCCCAAAAGTAAGGAGAAGCTTCTGAAGGGAGCCCCTTCGATAATCTAGTCTGATTTCCTATTATCAGACAGGTCAGAGGACTTTCTTACAATCAGTTAGTATTTGAAGTATAAATCATTTTTTCAATCTAATCCTAATTTAAATATTGCCGAGTGGTGAAGTAGAGATCACAGTTCTTACTGAATTTTTCCAGTGCTTAATTAACCTGACTGTTAAACTCAGACTTGGAACTGCAGATTGTAATTCAGCTCCACGCTTTATGTATTCATCTGCTGCTCATTTCATCACTTCTACTGAAGATACTGCTTTAAGAATTTTTTTTCAGTATAGATGCTCCATATGAAGGTGAAGTTCACACACTGTTCCAAGTGATCAGTTGAATAATTGTGGTTCAGTGAGTTAATGCTTCTCAGATGACTTGTGGTGATAACTGACTGTAAGCACTTTGCAAAGTGACTTCACGCACTAAATAAAACTTGGGCTTAAGGCATTTTCAAGACTTGTAAACTGAAATAACTGCACCAGTTGTTACAGTGAGAAATACTTCTGAAAAAAAATTCCCAGGCTCCTCTTTGCAGTTACTTAATTAAAGGAAACAGACTGAACGCTTTCATTACCTTGCCATAAAGGAGGATTTCCAACTTCCTCTTGTTCATTGACTGCACAAAATTTTTCCTGAGTACTTGCTGCTTAATTAATTTATTCTTAATATCATGAATTACTACATTTAAAAGCACACGTTAGGCAATATTTATAATAAATCTTAAACCTTATTTTACCCTGAAATTATTCCTCAAGCTTCCTCTGTCTGGGAAGAGTTACTTGAGCTTTATCCATTCTAGAATTATTCGTTGATCTGAAAAAGCTTTTTCAGGTTATAAATAAATATTGAGTATTAGTGCTGTTTAGGTTCTCATTTCTTGTTTCTTCTCTTGTTCTCACCCTTATACTGTTTTCTAGGCTTTATTTTTTGCTCAGTAGTTTTTCAGTGATGGTATTCAGGTGACACAAAGGATGAGGATGACAAACTGTGAGCAGTGTTTGGTCTATGTGTAGTTGTATCACTGTAGTAAAGAGTGCATAGCTATGGGCTGAACTAAGGAAAGAAAAATACTACTTTTAATAAAAGAGAGAATTAAGGAAGCCATTGTCTAGCTTTGTTCCCAATTTACTTACCATTATAGTAATGTTAGCCTTAGTGGTATCAGTATTTTAACTTAGCTTTAATATCTTATTTGCTTTTCTAATAATATCCATAAAGGCGGACACAGCTGCTTTATACTTTTGAATGAGCACTTTTAATCAGAAGCCACATAAATGAAGATAATCTGTTAAAGGTTTTTAAGAGTGCTTTAAAGAAAGTAAATTCTTCGTTAATTTTAAACAAAATAGGTTGCTCACAAAAATAAGAACGAAATCTTGTTCAATTCTCATTGCTCCTATATAACAGCATCCACAAAATGAGTATTTTAGTAATGAACAGATGAATAAACTAAAAAAGAAGTAGAAAAACTTTAAATAACTTGAATGTTTTGAAATTGATGGAACAGTTTAAACACACCATTTATCAATTGCTGGCCATATTAAATGACTTTCAGAAATTCACTATATTTTACAATTTCCTTAAAAAGAGAAGTTACGGTACAGCTCCTTAAAAAAAAGTATTGCTAAAAATATGCCAGGAGTTGGACTCAATGATCCTTGTGGGTCCCTTCCAACTTGGGGTGTTCTGTGAGTCTATGACTCCATATTACTAATTTGACTATCAAGAATATTGTGTGCTGAACCACTGACTTTTAGAAATACTCAAATCTTTAATTGGAATTAATGACAACATCCCTTAATATACTGATATATTTACAACTTTACAATTTTTGAGATTTCTACTGAGTTTGAGAAATGGCAGTATGCCACAATGATAATTCTGGCTGATTTACCAAGTTTGATTATTATCAAAAACCATATTTTACACAGATTATTTTTTTCTGTAGGTACTGAAAGACATTGTCAGTGTGAAACTCAGATTGTTTTTGAGCTGCAGATCGAAGCTGTCAGAAGTGCCACTGAAGAGGTGAGTAGTTTATAGCTTACAAGTCTATGATCTCAGTTGGTTTGCTAAAAAAACAAGAACAAAATCAAAAACCTTACAAGTACATATTCCCTACATATTCCATATAGGAATCAGTGGAGAGTCTTTCATGCCTGTATCAACACACAGAACAGGACTGTCTGCCTAACTTGAATGCAATACGCAGACTGTATAATGAATTTTTCAGATTCAGTACACTTAATTTAAAGATGAAATCTATCTAAATAAGTGTACGGTCCACATTTGAGACCTTGTTTTAAGTCATTAAGAATAATGAAAGCTTTAAAATGAATTTTCTCTTAACTAGCTATGAAGACCACTAATTCAGTTATAGACATTTACACTGAAGTGAACTTCCCAGAGAGGATTCCTTTCCCTCTAAGAGACACGTTTGAATGCTGCTATCCATTTATCAGAGATTTTGCCTGTAATGGTGTTATGGGAGGGAACTGATGATAGTGCCTGTACTTTAGCTGGTAGCCTAGAGAATTAATCGTGGTTGCCCACGAAATAGAAAGCCTTAGTTTCTAGTCAGTTTGAGAAAAATTAGTCTCACGTCTCTTACACTGCAAGAGAGCAACTACATCATCAGTCTCCTGAGTATCTTGTCTGAATGTTGTCACGATCAGTTATAAAGCTAGCCACGCTATCCAGGTTTTCATACTTGGGAAAGTGAGAGGAAGAAGTGTTCTGGAACCTGCCTTGAGGACAGGTTGTATTTTTTCCTGCAGCAATAGTTTCATATGAAATGCCTCCGTATACATTTTAGTCCAGGTACTGTATGGGGAAATTATGTTCTTCTTGATGGGTAGATGCCTTCTTACTTTTCACAGTTGTTTTTTCTTTTACTGTATGAAATACTAATTGCTTGCTGCTCTCACTCCCTCTATCTTCAGCGCTCTTCTTCCTCAGTTCTGATTCTTCTCATTGTCTTGGATATTGGTAGAGGAAGGAAATAATTGTTATTCTATTGTTCCAAGAATGTTCTCCCTGGAGAGTACAAGTAAGAGTTGAAAAGGAACAGAGAGACTTTTCCTTCCTTCTGCTCTCTGCTGCTCATGCCTGAAACTATTGGCATATGTTGACTGTATTATAACATACTTTGGAAGAATTTTGTGCTTGTGACTCAGACTTCATACTTGAGTAAACGTGGTTTCGTTTGAACACTTCTTTTTCAACAGCTTCTATCGCTTTGTTCTGGAACCAGAAATAATGTATGGGATCAACAAACACCTTCCTTCTGAACCTGTGGCACAATTCCTAGAATTGCCAGAATCACCCCTTTTGACTTTAAACATGATCACTCCTGAAAGCTGGTTGGTTGAAGCAGTGAACAGTTCCTGTGATCTCGATAACATTCATTTGCAGGATGTAAGTAACAGTTAGAAAACACTACAAAATTTGCACCAGACTTTCCACCTCAAGAGGGAAAAGAAAATCTCATGAGATTTTTGTCTGTTTTCCAGAAATGTAGGTAGTTGATAATGTGGTAGTTGACAATTTGGTCGATATTATAATATTTTTATTTTTTATTGTCTTTTTTTGCCACATTCTCTCTTAAAAACAAACAAAAACCCCACAAAAACAATTAAAGACAGCAATTAAATTTAAAAAATAGCAGGATACCAGTAAAATTGGTTCATCCACTGTGTTGAGCTTTGGTTACAGAAGTATTCATTTTTTGAGGTAAGAATATACCAGTTAAGGATTTCTGTGTGTTAGTTTTCTATTTCTCTTCACTTTTTTATGCATTTTTAGTAGTAATAGGATTAATATGTGTATGTCTTCAAATAAGCCTAACTATGTTGCTGTTTATTAATATAGACTTAAATATATTTTATCCTTTTTAGTTCAGATTTTATTAAATTACATTGTTAATCTTCAGTTTCAAAATAACTAAATTTGTTTCATTCATACACAATTATTCTTATTCATAAGCAATTCTTACGTAAAATGTTGAAGGTGTTTTGATCCACCAAAACTGTGTATTTGGAGAGTGTATGATAAAGGTAAGATTAGGGGTGGCCTTACCAAAGCTCAGCTTCCTTGATAGTGGAGGGAAGGATCCTCGAGAGAGTCATTTTTCCTCTGTCTTGGATACCTATTTTAAACTTGAGAGAATTTCCCCTTGGAGGAGCATTCTCTTGGTTCTGACAGTTGAAGGTAAGTGAGGTAAATCTCATACATTGTGTTTGTCCTTGTAGTATGTTCCTTTTCCCACATAGTTAAATGACATGATTTAGTAATAAGATATTCCTCCCACAGATAAAAGAAACTGTTGTAACAGAATATGAACTGGAATACATATTGCTTGAAGGACATTGTTTTGATGTGTCAACTGGACAACCTCCTCGAGGGCTACAGTTCACTTTGGGCACAAAGAATAATCCTGTCATGGTTGATACTATTGTGATGGCCAACTTGGTAAGTATTCAGCACAAAAACAGTCATTACAATTGCACACTCTTTGTGAGAATTCTTTATGAGATTCTTGTTCTTTAATCTTTATGAGATTCTTTTTCTTTAAATCTATTTCTCTGTATTGCAAAATTAGAAGTGTTCAGAATAACAGCAGTATCCTGGAGTTGAGACTATCCACAAAAGAAGATGGGCATCTCTTATTTGCCCAGATGCCAGATTTGGAATTCTCCTAATTTCAGACCCTTATCTGAAAGGATCTCTCTCTGTAAAGCAGGAGTCTCAGTGCCTTAAGTCAATGGTAGGAAGTAGATAACTTTACATGGAATAATTATTTTTGTTGGCAGCAGTCTGTAGTGCAGAAGATCTTGTAATTTTCAAAGTGAGAAAATGTCTTTTGTCCGGTCTAATTTGAAAGGGAAAAATTACTTTTGATGAATAAGACCTGTTATCTATCTGCTATTCCCTGCTCTCTGTGAAAATTGTATCACAAGGAATAAAATGCTTTGAGTCTTTAACACCAGTACTGAATACTTTCTCAATAGTAGAAGGTGTTCAGCATGGTGAAACTTGTAGCTGTATGCAGAGTTCCTAAACTGGGGGAGAGCTGTGTTTACTTGAAAGTTACTACAGACAAAAATTTTAAATATCAAAGAAGCTTTTTGGATTAGGGTGAGTTTAATAATTTACTTCTTTACTGCTCGGTTACTTATTGTTTTGGATGGAGACTTTATATCTCAGACTTAGCTAGAAATAAATGGAACACTGAGAGATGTTAATATGGATATACAGGAAAGGTGATATGTAGTTGCATCTCTGCCACATTACCTTCAGGATTAGTATGGCAGTAGGTAATGAATGGTTACTAACTTGGACTCCAGTACCAAATGTTGGTTAACTGATATTTGTATGTGTATATGACTGACCATGAAATGATGACAGAACAGTCGAATGTCTTTTCTCTTTTCCGTAGGGGTATTTTCAGCTGAAAGCAAATCCAGGTGCTTGGACACTGAGATTGCGTAAAGGAAGATCTGAAGACATTTATCGGGTTTTTTCGTAAGTATTAATCTGTGCTTAGGAAATGTACTTACAAATGATTCTGTTAACGTACAATGTATTTTGAAAACACGTGCTGAAGAAAAATTAGCAAAAATGACATGAGAAAGTAGAACAAGAACCAAGATTTAAAGGGTATAACAGATACCTTTGATAGTGTAAGTAGAAGGAATTAATAAAACTTAAAGCTAACTTTGAAGGTCTTCCTTTTCAGGAAGACTTTTTATAAATTAAAGCACACTACCTGTAAATTTTTGTACGTATCATCTGTGCGACTAAGTTGCAGAATAAAGAACAATTTCATATCACTCCTTCAAGTATGATCTAGAATTGTATGTGTAAGTTGAGAAATAGAGCGAACTGTATGCGACAGATTGTACTGTATCCTTAATATTCTAAATAATGTAATGATTTTTTACTTTTGTCTGGAATCACGTTTGCAGAAGTTGCTGCATGAGATTTATCTATGAAATTTTATCCATGACTCTGAGGCTGATACCATTTTTAATCAAGGTCTGGTTCTGAGTGGAGATATCTGTTGAATGATTGTAGTTTCATTTCAGACTGCTTGTTCTGTGATAGTAGTTTTGTGCCATCTGCTTCTTGCACTTCTTAAATAGTTACTGAGATGGTATATTTTGTTTTCGATATTGATCTTTTTCAGTATTGTTTTAGTATTAGATTCCTTCTTGTTTTGTTCAGTAAGTACTCCAATCTGATTAGACATCTCTTCCATTTATATCATGCTAGATTGTGATTTAAAACATAAAATCGCTTTTGTTTCCTCAGTTGAAAGAGAGCATAAAACAGAAGCGTTAAATATTTTTACAGAGGCATAGTTTTCAAAGTATTGCTTAAAAGGCATGCTTTATTAAGAAAAAAAGACAACTAATTTACTCTGCAGCTTTGTTGTGAATATACCCTACAGAAATAAAAGTATTTCTTTGTAATAAACATAGACAGATTTATGTTCAGAGTACGATCGGCCTTTCTTTTTCCTTAGTTTTTCTCATTTCTGAGTTGAAAATTCTGAGTGTAGTCCTTCCTCATGCAGAGGATCTCCACATATTTCTGTCATCCTTGTTGCTTTTGTGTTTGTCTTCTCTAATTCTGCCCTATGATTTTGAGTTGGGTGGCTGTAAGTAAAGACTGATTTGTTGTGCAATAGCATTGTTAAATTCCTTTCTGGTTCATTTTCTGTGAAACAATAACACCCTGTCTCCATTTTTGATATTGCTAGATCCTAAGCAGTATTAGGGTCTAGCAATATTGAACTGATTTTCTTAGAGATTTGCAGTCTCTAATACCTCTTTACTGAGAATTTATAGCTAATTTAGAACTACTTACTCCTTACTTATTGTTAGTTTTGTTTTTTGTTTTCCTTGAGCAGCAGTTTCCCACTAAATTGCATTGGAAAATTAGTACTACTAGTTTCATTATGCTCTGAGTAAGAAAAATTCCTAATATCTAATCTAAATCTCCCCTCTGTCATTTTAAACACATTTCCCCTTGTCCTGTCACTGTCTGCCTGTGTACAAAGTCAGTCTTCCTCCTGTTTATAAGGTCCCTTTACGTACTAGAAGACCACAGTGAGGTATCCCCAAAGCCTTCTCTTCTCCAGGCTGAGCAAGCCCAGCTCCCTCAGCCTGTCTTCATAGGAGAGGTGCTCCAGCCCTCTAATCATCTCTGTGGCATCCTCTGGACCTGCGTGAGCTGGTCTGTGCCTTTTTTGTTCTGAGCACTTCAGACCTGGATGCAGTACTCTAGATGGGAATTCATGAGGACAGAGCAGAGTGGGAACAGTCACCTCGCTCTCCCTGCTGGCCACCCCTCTTTTGATGCAGCCCAGTGTACAGTTGGCATTCTGAGCTGCAAGAGCACACTGCTCTCGCATGGCAGCTTTTTGTCCACACCAGAATCCCCAAGTCCTTTCACACAGAGCTGCTCTCAATATGTTTCTCTCCCAGTTTGAACTTGAGTATGAGATTGCCCCAGTGCAAGTTGCAGCACCTTATGCTTAGCCTTGTTGAACTTCATAGGTTCATGTGGGCCCACTTCTCAAGCCTGTCCAGGTCCCTCTGAATAGCATCCCTTCCTTCTGTTGTATCAGCTGCACCACTCAGCTTGCTTCAACTGCAGACTTGCAGAGAGTGTGTTCAATGTCTATGTCATTGGTAAAGATATTGAAGAGCACCAATCCCAAGACAGACCCCCGGGAGACACCATTCATCACTAGCCTTTACCTGGACATAAAGCCATTGACTGCAACCCTCTGGCTACAGTCATTTGGCTAATTCTTCATCCACCAAACAGTGCACTCTTCAAATCCATATCTCTCTGGATAAGGATATCTCTCTGGATAACGGTGTGGAAGCTTGTCCAAGGCTTATAGAAGTCCGGGTAGATGACAGTAGATCTCCAATTACTTCCTTGTCTTGCATGTGCCTTAACATAGCTTCCAGGAGGATCTTTTCCATGATCTTCCCAGGCACAGAGGTGAGGCTCACCATACTTAACATGTTGTTCTCAGTGTGAGTCCAGTGGAGCATTGCTAGCTCTCCAGGAGTCTTAACTAGCTCGAGCACTTGCTGACAGCAATTGCAATCAATTGCTGATCAGTTGCTATCAATTTCTCTGTCATAACTTTCTCAGTGTGCCTCTGTATGTGGGGTTATTGGTGGGTGGCATCTCTTCTTACAGGAGCATTCTATTCATTTCAGCTGTAGACTTACTTCTTTAGTTCATTCCAAGTGGTTCTCAGTCATCTAAAAATCACTGTGGTTACACCCTAACCTTGGGACTTAAAGGCACTCTTCATTTCTCTAACCTGGCTCTGTCTTGGCTGCACTACATTTTCCTCCCTTGGAAGGAAGCCCTATGTAGGAAAAGTCATTTTACTTCAGTAACTGGCATTTAGATACCACCTATATTAACTGGGGTACATTAAAAAGAGTGTGGCCAGCAGGTCAAGGAAGGTGATCCTCCCCCTCTGCTCTGCTCTGCTCTGGTGAGGCCACATTTAGATTATGGTGTCCAGTCCTGGGCTCCCAAGTTCAAAAAAACAGGAATCTCCTAGAAGGGGTCCAGCAGGGGACCACAAAGATGATTAATGGCCTGGAGCATCTCCCATATGAGAAAAGGCTGAGCAACCTGGGTCTTTTCAGCCTGGGGAAAAGAAGACTGAGAGGAGATCTGATAAATGTTTATAAATACCTAAAGGGAGGTGGGAGGCAAATGGATGAAGTCAGACTCTTCTCGGTGGTGTGTTGTGAAAGGACAAGGAGTAATGAACTTGTACATAGGAAGTTCCATGCAAGCATGCAGAAGAACTTCTTTATGGCAGGGGTAATGGAGCACTTGAACAGGTTTCCCAGAGAGGTTGTGGAGTTTCCTTCTGTGGAGATATTCAAGACCTTTGTGGACACCTACCTGTGCAACCTACTGTAGAGTACATGCTTTAGCAGGGGGGTTGGACTCAGTGTTCTCTTGAGGTCCCTTCCAGTCCTGAGATTCTGTGATTCTATAATTATAGATCTGAAATACCCCTGGTCAGTCTTCATATGCGGAATGTGCGTTAGCCATAATTTCAACTATTCTTTGGATGAACAATCTTTCTCATTTTTTATGTCACAGCATAGATCTGTAGTATAGGAGAGCTTCCTCTTGAAACTTTGGATCCGGTCCATTCAAGAGGAACAGCACGTTTTAAATTTAGCTTCAGTTCTTGTCTTTTTTTTCTCTCTCTCCTCATGGGTTTTTCTCTCTCTCTCTGGGTTGAAACAGGTCTATTTTCTTATAAGATATTTATTATTACTTGGAGTTCAGGAGCACCTAGTTCCACATGATGTTTAGTCATCAGCTGCTATTATAAAATGAGAACAATTATTAACATGCTTGCTTTTTCAAGTATTTGGTTACTACATCAGTTTGCAGTGTTACAGGGAGACATGTTAACAGGATATTAAGTTCCTTCTACCTGTTTGCAATTTTCAGTTTATTTTATTTCAGAAACCAATCACAATCAGTTGAGAAAGCAGAAAAGCGTATTACTAATCCTATGAAGTTCACATAATCTCCATCGACAGTAACTGTAAAACTGTATTTTTAATATTATATAAAAATGTATAAAACTGTAAAATTTAATATTCATTTCTTAAGGTATATAAACTGATCTATGAAAGATACGGTTGTAAAAAAATCTGTAGGGAGCTGTAGTTGTATTAAGAAATGAAGCGAAGTGAATCAAAACCACTCTACTTTTTAGTTTGATCCAAAGGAAACTTGTCTGCAGTTTTTTTCTTAAGATATTCTTAAAGATTTTCTTTAAGAAGTAGTAAAAATGAGCTTAACTGACCCCAAGTAAGTTATGCAAAAAAAATTGTTGAGAAATCTAAATAATAACATTTATTTCATTTAATTATCATAAGCCATAGGCTTAAAATAAGACAGATGAAGTATGTTTGGGGGCTGTGACGGCATCTCTGATATTACTTCTAATGATATGGGTATTACAGAATCACACACAATCACAGAACCATGGGGGTTGGAAGGGACCTCTGTGGATCGTCCAGTCCAGCCCACTGCTAAAGCAGGTTCCCTACAGTAGGTCACACAGGAAGACAGGTTTTGGATATCTCCAGAGAAGGAGACTACAGGCTCTCTGCACAGCCTGTTTCAGTGCTATGTCATACCCAAAGTGAAGAATTGTTTCCTCACGTTTGTATGGAACTTCTTATGTTCCAGTCTGTGCCGATTGCCCCTTGTTCTGTCACTGGGCACTGCTGAAAAGAGCCTGTTAATACTGCTATGAATAGTATCAAATTTCTATCAGAACTCAAACAACCATTTGATAACATGGAATTTTGCCATGAGATATTGTGAGGTCATAAGCCATATTCATTCCTGTTAAACTGTACTTGACTGACTTGAAGCACAAGCCTGTACATTGTAATAGGAGTTTTAGGAAAAATACAAAATTCTGAAGTATAATCTTACTTCAGCATGCTACAGCATGTTTTACAACTCAGTTTTACTTCTCTCATAGAATCACCTAATACACTTGCAAGTAATTTGTTTTTACTCTTTATAAATACAGATAAATTGGATCAAGACCAGCATTAACTGTACTTAATGGTAATTCTCACTGCTTCCAGTACGTTGTTGGTACTGGGAAAGAAACTCATTGCACTGAGTGCAGAGCTCAGTGAAACAATTGTGGGAGGGTCAACTTGTACTGGGGGGTCCACAGAAGAGGTTTAGAGAGACAAAATGACTATGTTAAGTTTATAGCCAAACCAAACACTTTGAGAGTATTTTAATGACTTTGGGAAACTATTTTCATCAGTGGAGCTGCACATAGCTACGGAATTCACAATGTGGAGGTTTTAAGGTAAATGAGTGAGTAACTGAGAACGTTCTGATTGTGGAAAAACTGAGGGCAAAAATGAAGACACTCCTACAATTGTGACTTTGCCAGCTGCCGCCATTTCTGCTGTCAGCAGTTCGTGTTTGGCTCTTTTACTATTCTAGAGCTTTTTAATTGCACTATTTACAATGGAGGTTTGTGCCCTTTTATGCCGAGCGCTGTTGTATCTCTGATAAAAAAAAAGTTCTTGTCTGACTGTTCATATATGTAGAAGTGTGAAAGTAAAACTAAAAGAGTGGAAGGGTCAAGATAATTCTGAAAATTGTTCTGTGCAAGAATCAGCCATCTCTATGAAAATTAATGATCATTGGCACGTTCTAGGGAAATGCTTTAAATAGAGAATGTGTGTAAGTAGATAAAACCGTGTCACTTTCAGGTAAGTAATGTGAAGCAGATTGAAACAAGAGAAGATTTCTGTTTTCCAGGAAAAAAAGAAAAGGAAAAAGTAAGATGTAGCGGATTGCTTTCTTAAACCAAAGCCTTTCATGTGTAGCTGTATCAAGGGGAAAGCACATGATGCTGTTAAAAGGAAGAAGGGATTGAAGGAAAAATATATGGGCTTTCAAGGTATAAATGCTAGAAAATCTGAGAATTACGCCATTACACTGCATCACAGAGTGACAGCAACATTTTTCATACTTTTTACTCAGTGGACTGGAGTACAGTTTAGAGATGTCTGAATAGCTTTAAACTGAGGTTCATTAGGGTAAATGTTCATGTAGTGCATTACCTGGGCAACCTGGTCTTGTGGGAGGTATCCCTGCCCACAGCAGGTTTGAACTAGATGATCTTTAAGGTCCCTTCCAACCCGAGCCATTCTATGGCTCTGTGGTTCTATTGTTCTACAGCTCTGTCTGTTGCCAAAGCCAGTCATTTTTGGCACTTGTGGTATTTCAGCACTGTGATGAAGCTTTCCCCAGACCTTCTAAAGCAGATTGGTTTTAAAAGTACATTTAGTGCCATCACTCAACAATTTCTAAATATTTTCCTTTTTTGATAAATACAGGTTGATATTTTAATGTTGTATTTACCTGTATAATGCATAATATATATTCACCTCCAGATTGCTGCATTTTTCATTGGTTGATAAAACCTCATGTAAAAATCTAAATTAAAAAGTGAGAGTTAGAACTGTGAGCAATGACGAGCTCTGAATAAAGCTCAGAAACTTTCTGAAGTTAAGGTATAATTAGGTGCAAATGAAGAAATTTTGTTTCTATAAATACCAGGAATCTTAAACTTTATACTCTAATTGAACACAAGTGATAATTCGTACTTTAATGAGTCAGTACATTTACATGGTTTCTTTTCCCCTCGCAGCCATGAAGGAACAGATTCTGTAGCTGACCTGGCAGATGTTATTGTGGTTTTAAACAACTTCAGAAGCAAAATAATCAAAGTCCAAGTATGTAAAGAGGTGTTTTTTTTTTTTTTATCTGCACTATTTCTTTATATGTGACTAATGCTCATATGTCTTAGGCTATATTCAATTGAAAGAAATATACTCAAATATATCATTTAGATTTTGTAAAATTAAATAGAGAAGGGTATGTAAATTAATGTAGTTAATTTGATCCAGTCGAGTTATTCTGATTGTGTGGGAGATTGTTAAATAGTTGTCTGCATAACATAGATAGGATTTGTCTCATCAAGTTTAAGGTTTTTAATAGTCTGAACTTGGTGTCTTAAACTCCCTCTCTGCTTAGTAGAATGAGAAAGACAGTCCAGAGGGCTGCTCATCCCAGCTTAAGTATTTATTTAAATACTGGGTGATCACCTCTTGAGGCGTCCAGTTCTGCCTTGTGACTGGGGAGGGATTTGACATCAAGTCCAGATACCAATGTGGAAGCTCAAATTAGACATGTTGAATTCTGTCCTCAGTTACCACATCTGTGTAAATGAAATTACTTGGCTTTTGTTCTTGAATACAGAAAAAATGTTACATTATGTAAATAATATTTTGTTTAGGTATGCTTGGGATGTATTCTGATATTAGATACTGAGAAGGACAGAACTATGTAAACATAAAGAGTTATTTAAAAAAAACATTTATTTTCCAAGTTTCTTTGCCAGTCCTGTGTCTGAAAGTTTCCAGAACCTTCAGAAGAAAGTCACTTTTTATAGGGTGAGAAGTCTGCCTTTAAGCCGCAGAGAAAGGGTACAAGGGTGCCAAAATAGGAAACTTATTGAATGTGAAAGGTTGTGCAGTTGAAAATAATGACTAGGATATGCAAGCTGTATCATTCAGTTAAGCTGGAGAGTCACTTCAGTTTTATTTAGGATATGGCTTCAGCAGCTAAAAGGACACCATGTGAAAAGTAGTCTGTGAGTACTAGCTTAACAATGTAAACATGTGAAACTAATATTAGTTGTTATAATATATTGAAACAATGCTTTGAAAGTTAGTTGTGTCTCAAAAATACTGATCTTTTAATCAAGGAAATTAAGGTCAGCAACCAAAACTAACTTGGCACCAAACCCCAGAGGACTTTGCGTGCCCGCATTCTCCACCAAAAATATTACCGCTTTATGGGCCGATTCAGCCCGGTTCCGTGACTAATGGGGTGGGAGACCTACGGACCCACACCCCAGGAAAGGGGAAGGGGGAGAAGGGAGAGGGTAGGGAGATGGGCCTAAAGACAAAACAGTGGCAGCGATCTGAGGAGGA
>JANHGO010002508.1:0-29792 GCA_024606505.1 Aquila spilogaster
AGGATTATCCTCTCTCCTAATTTATCTCCTTCTGTTTGTTTATCCTCAGGGAACATAATCTTCTGTTGCATCAAGCCCCTCTCATTCTCCCTGTGTCAGCAGCAGAATAATAATTCCCTCCTCCTCCTCCACCCCTGCCTCCCACAAGCACAGGCAAGGAGGAGGAGTGGATCAGGCTGTGAGCATCAGCACTAATGCTCGATGCAGCTATTTTCATAACAGTGGCATAGAGTGAAAGAAAGATGTGAGAGAGGTGAGCAATATGCTACCTGTTCTGAAGAGCCCAGCATGAGAGGGAGTAATTGAACACATTTTGCCTCCTAGAATAATATGGAGACAGAAGATGGGGCAGAGGACACTTTAATACCCTTTCTTTAGCACTTGTGTTGCTCCTGTGGTTGGAGATATTTTGCTAGATGCTGTGCAAAAAAAAGCCAGCACCAGCCTCTTCCATCTCATGTGGCAACCCAAGAGGCATTGGTGTACATGCAAGGACCCACAGGGGCATTGAGGGAACATGCTGAGGGACTGTCATGGATCATGAGGATACATGTTTGTGAACAATGGGAACGTACATATGCTACAGTGGCACAGGAGCATAGAAAAAAATACTTAAATGTAATCAGGAAGGCACTGTAGAGGGACTGATAAAGAAATAATTAATAAAAAAAGGCAAAATGGTAATGAGAAGCTTTATGCTTTTAGAGGAAGCACTGAGTGGAATTCCACAGGGATTAGTGCATGAACTTGGCCATGGACACTAGCATAAAAATCTTCCATCTGATTTAGATGTATTACAGGAGGATGCCAAAACACAGAAAACAATATGTCCTCTCAATAAATCATGCAAAAACTGAGTAGAAGCTATATTGTTAAAGAGGCTTAATATGAAGCAAATGCACCAGAAAAAATATGAGATGGTATTAAGTAGCAACTGACACCTCCAAACTGATTAGCCAAAGAAAATAAGTTGCAACAGACAAATGCACACAGAAGGTGCTTTCACCTTGTCAACAAAGTACAAGCTGAAAGAAAGGCCTGATGAGACTGTTCTGTTGGCAGCAGTGTGTTTAGTTATTGTAATGGCAAAGTGAAATACCAGAGCACCTGGAAAGTTACCGAGGAAAATGGTTCACAGCATTGCAATAAAGAAGGAAATACAGCACAATTGATTAAATTAGCAGCTTATTTTTAATACCCAAAATACTGCATAAAAAATATTTTTGAGCAGCAGTTCATGCCAGTCATCTCTCATATGCCCTCTCTTTAATCCATACTTCACCATAAAAAGCCCTAGAGAACAGGAAAAGCCCTTGGGTGTCCCTGCTGGAGTACCAGTGTTAGCTGTTCCTCAACATCCACGTGTATGGTCTAAATCTCACTTAGGGCCACAGACCTACACAGAAATATTAAAACTTAACAACAACTGCAAGCATATACTGTCTTGGACTAACTGAATAGGGTCTAGCACAGTTCAAAGCAAGTATTTCAGTTTTTATCCCAACATCAGCAAGAACAGTGCGCAACTGAAGTGGTATGTTCCAGGTATCTCATAAGCCAAGTGCTCCAATCAGACGTTGGGATAGTCCAGATGTAAAGCACATGGCACTACGCTATATGGTTAACCATAGCTGTGTTCTGAGTAAGCACAGTATAAATACAAAAGAAACAAAGAAAATAACCCACCATCTTCTTGGCCAGCACTACTGTTTGAAATTCTAGGGCTTTACTGAAGATCTGAAAATGAAACATGAACATGCACAGTTTCTCAACCATGTGGGCCAGTGCTGTCTCCCTCCACACAACTGATTTTCAGCAGACAGGCTCCAGCTCAATTCCCATGCTAGTTGGATTATGCACCACATCCTAGAAACAAAAGAACTTCTCAGACACGTATTGCAAAAACAAGAATATTTTACATCTAGCATTAGGAAGGTGACAGAGCCTTGTATTTAACATACACTGAGGGCTCCACAACTCCACTTTCTTCAGAATATTCCACACCACAAAGAAAATCAGCAACTAAAAGATAGACTGTTATGGAACAATATGAGAAAAAGCTGAAAAGGATGAGCATTTGCAGCGTCCCATGTAAAATCGCAGAAGAGTGATTCTATCTGCTCTAGCCAAAATCCACAAACGATATCAAAAGGAAAAACAACAATAACCAAATCACCACATAAGCTTAAGGTGTGTGTGGGACAGCAGAGGCCACAAGCAGAACCAGAATTCCACCTTGGCATTGCAGCTTTCCATCTCACCTGCCTCAACTGAGCACCATATAGCTGCTGTGCAAATTCGTGAGCTACAAAAAGAGATGCTTGGCCAAATTCGCTGAGCCCTGTAAATTACAGAAAGCAGTTAGCCATACGCCACCACATTTGCAGATTTTGCTGGTTGGACCTGAATGTCTCTATCTAGAAATCATAAAATACTCATGTATAATACCTTAACTCCACAACAAAATGCAAATATGTTTACACTTCACTGTGGAACAGATACACTACAGCAAAAATCCCACGTTAACAGCATAATGAGGACCTTATGAAAGAAGAATAAACCAGGAAATATTACTTTTTACATATTTCTCCGGTATCAGTGCTACCGTAACAAGGTATTATTCCCATTTTACACAAACAAAAAAATGCTTTTGCCCTTTATGCTTTTCTTTACTATGTTACTCTCAGATTGGCCTCCCAAAACAACAAAACACAGCAGCTTTTTTTTTTTTTTAATAAAGAAAACATTAAGCACATTGCTAAGAAATAAAAGCAAATTAAATCACGCTGAGGTATGCATTTAAACTGCATTGCTCCACAGGCATGGGTTCAAGTGCTCTGCTTAACAAAAGGCTCCCTTTTAAGAAAGCCAGCTGCTGAAGTGTAAAGTCATGCAGATAAATTTCTGCTGATGCATTCATTATTCCTTTCTTGTCATATAATAAAGACATTGCAAAAAATGAAAACAACAACAACAACAAAAACATTAAAATGAGGGTGGAAGAGCACGGCATCCCTAGCCTTAAGCATTTCTGGTTTATCTAATAGTTGACGTATCAATGCCATAGTCCCACCCCAAGCAGTAGGAGACCATTTACATTTACAATATGTATCTAGCGTCTTAACAGCATAAATCTAATGAAATTCTGAACAACGGTGGGCAGCATACAGACAGAAGGAAGGGCTAGATGTTATTTTAAAAGTATCAAATATTTTCTGGTAGAGATTTGCCCAATCCGGAGTTTTAATTTTACCTCCTTCAGGTACAATCTATGATTGGACAACTGATAAGGTTTTACCAACTGAAATTGGAAAGAAGCACGTACAAAATAACAGGACTGAAGACTGCATTAAACATTTTTGAAATAACTTCTGGCTTTTTTCCCTTAAAGTGCTATGGCTAGTAAGAGGACCAAGGATTTTTTTCTATCAGGTGAGCCACCATCACAGTGCATGGCTGCAGATGTGCTGAGCCTTTCTGCAACCGCTCCATCACTGAATCTTAATGTAGGATACAGTAAAGAACCCATACATCATCTTTCAGTTTCTCCTTTAAAATAGATGTTTATTTTCAAGCAAGCCTAACTTTATAACCGCAGAGTAACAAGGCATTTTCTGCTGCCTACTTTCAGCATATCCGTGGTTAATTCTAGAACTTTTATTCCGCACTAAAAAAGCAAAGTAGAAAATGCAAGATGACTTCTGCTAGAAGAGCAGATGAAATTGGAACGATCCAGACCTTCCATTTAAGGCATCTTTTAGTTTTTTTATTTTTATTTTTAAGGCTGTTCTCATATCTATGTCCTGTTTAGGAATCCTCTGCACATAATTCTATTATTACTCCTTTGCAAAATAGAAAATACGTATCTTCCATAGAACTAGATTTAGCATTGCCCTCCAGCCTAAAATGTAATGTACCATTCGATGTTCTCAAATTTATTTAATGACTCTTACCCAATGAATTCAAACCCTGTAATTTAATTACAAGTCATACTTCTTAACATCACACTAATTCTAAGTTTAACATGGAAATGTTTTTAAAAAGAGACGCTATTTATATTATTACTTTTATTGTTTCAGGAAGGACAAATATTCAATCGTATGGTTTAAATTTACCAATCTTTACATGCTCCAAATGCTGCATTTTCATGAAACAAAATGCATTTTCACATTTAACTGTATGAAATGTCAGCTTAAAGAAACTTGCTAGAAAATGATTATTTTAACTTTTCTTTTTTTCTTTCTTTCTTTTTTTTTTTTTGCAACTAATTGCAACTATTCCAGTGCTCCAACTTAAAGAAATCTTGTACAAAACCAAATTAACCTTTTTTCTTCAATGTAAAGGTATCTAAAGTTAACATGCGCCCTGGTCTTCCATAAGAAAAAGAAAATAAAAAGACTGCATTTTGCCTATGAACAGAATCAAGAGGGTAACAAAGTTAATTATTCCTCATAATCAGTAATTATGATTAGATAAGAGAGCCTTTGTAATGAACTGCTCTAATGATGGAGGACCTCCATCCTAAGAAATATAATAGTACATTAACATAACTGTGTATGCAAAGTACATAGAACCACTGCCACAGTTAACTTGTCACTGAATGATTAAATAGGAATTCATAATTAGAAAAATCCACAGCGTAATTTATTGGCCTTCCTGACGGTTCTGGTTCATTAGAAGTTGATTACCAAACAGTGACCTCTAGTGGCCCGCAGGTTTGTTATGCTACCTTGTTTCTCTTAGCAGCTCCTAGCTGCTAGTTCGCCTACGACGAAAAAAAACCACCAAAAAAAGGCAATTCGAGGAATTTAAAATGTTCCCCTTGGTAATCCATTTCATACTTCTCTTAACGCCTACAGTATGTTAATCGTTTCAAAAAAGGTTTCCCTTTCTGAGAGCAGTTATCAATGTATACATTGACATAAAATAGATACATATAAATGCACATACACCGGAAAACAAAACTAGCAAAAACCAGTTCCTAAATTTTAAAGTTAATAGTGAGGTTAACACAGCTCTCATGCTAATGAATACTGGTATATTAATTAGACTTAATGTTTTCTGGAACTGTTTAAAAATGTTCACACTTATGCAGCGTTGGTTAGAGACCCCGAGAAGCTCATGGCCCAATGTAAGCCTCTGTACCTTAAGACCAAGGGCCTCTGAGCAGTGCCTCTCATTGCTCACTTCTGCACTAAAGCAAATGATACCGGCACGGATGGACAGGGCAGAGGAAGAAAGCTCACCAGCACTCTGTAGAAGGTGGAGAAATAAGCCCCGTATTTCACAGTAAGTGCTGAACAGGTATCTTCCTACGCTTTCAACTCCCATTTCCTTTATAAGAACACAAGCAAGATCCGCAGCTAACTGCAAAATCCTCGCAAGCATTAGAGGGTGGAATTTCCCCCTCACTCAATGTCATGAACCCACCGGTAAGCTGTTTGCGCAGTTTTTATGTTTTCCATTATGATATCCATGCCTTTTCTTGCAATAGGACAGCAGCTAATTTGGTTTTTCTTTTTTTAAATCCAAATATTTTTTAACAGGAAAGCAGCACATCTGAAACTAATATAGAAGTCACTCAAACACAGCGTTAAACAAAAATCTGTATTCAGGGAAATCCAGGCAATTTCATTTCAATTGTTTTCATTTTGCATCTTGTTAGTGTTGGAAGACAGAACACTTTTGAAGCGACGTGCATGTAGTTTTCTTTGTTTTTGTCTAACATGGAACTGGCTACAGAAATAATACTCTCTCATCAGGGAGAAGCTAGAAAATAAACCGCAGAGTCCTGTTTCACTCACAAATAGATTTTTCAGAACAACTCCAGTCTCTCAAATGAGGAGGAGCTGATCGTCCCAGTGTGCTGGAAACCAGTTGCAATGAACAGAGGAATGGATAGAGATCTGCAGCCCTGATTTTCCCGTGCACGAGTGAGCGAGTGCATGCGTGTGTGCATATGTGTGCACGCGCTGGATTCTGGCTGTTTGTGGCGATGATTTAATATAGTGAGTGGATAATGAGCTGTGCTCCCCGCAGCAAGTGAATCACCATTTAATGCTATTATCAACAGTTCATGACCCACCGGCATGAAGTGTCAGCCTGATTAATCTGAACACCACTGACCCCGGTGAGGGAAAGCTACCTTATTGTCAGAATTTAATATATAATAAAATCACACGCAGAATATAAATACCCGATAAAGCAAAGCTGATAATAGAAAATACACTTTATTCTGCTCTTCTGTTTCTTTTACACTTGCTAAGGTGCAGTTTATTTATTTATTTTTAAATAAATATTTTTGTCTAGTCAAGCAGGAAGCAATCCATTAGGACCTATTATTTTGATGCACAGCGAAACATCTCAAAATGGCTGTCCAAACACAAAGCCCAGGTTGATACAAATAAGAAAAAAAATTAGAATGCGCCAGTGTAGGACTTGCTACTGTCAATTCGTATCAGGAAATGATCAGAAATTGTTCGTGCTTTTCTAAGGTCAACGAGGCAATAAAAATACTGATCTGCAAACAGAAATGGTTTGTAGAGTGATGCTGTATGACTCATAGAAGAACGCTACCTCCACCTAATAAGACCAATATGCATCAGACAGATTAGAAACTATTGTCAGTTATATCACGAACATAAGGGGAAAAAATAACCAAACAACAGACTTTATTATGTTTACAGTGAAGATTTTTGCATATACAATTCATCATCATCATCATGATATAGCACCACTCAACGCAATTACAAATTTAACTATTCTCCACAGAGAATAAACCACAACAAGGAAAAAAGCCCTATCACACATCACAAGAAGGTTAGTACAGTTCTGCTCTGTCTTCTCCCCACATCCTTCTAATTTAACCTGGCCACAAGTCTGATAAAATGTAGAACTTTTAAAATGTCCTTTGTGAATTCTATACATCACAAGATATAACTTAGATTAAAGCTGGTGGGACTATGTGGCATTTATCTGTAAAATTATACGAACTTATACAAGTACAGGAACTGCTATGGCTTACTGTTAAAATGCCCTAGGTGAAAACTGCTGCAATTATTTTTAAAATGGAAAACAATTGTTTCACATCTCACTTTTCATTGTTATCACCTGGTACTCTGAGGGTTAAGAGATTTTCAGGACAAGAGACTGGAAAAGAACTGGGACTGAAATCCCCAGATCTGTTCACATATGGATGGAATGACGGTGGGTGAGACAAGAGACTGATCATTCCAAGTATTAACTTATAACAACTGGCAGCCAAGGGAAGGGGAACATGTCAAACCGATTTGACTAAAACTTGGACAAAACAAGAACTCCGATGTCTGAGCTCCCAGTTAAGAGCTCTGCTGGAAATGTAAAGAAAGAATAAAGGAATTCTGGACACTTATGCAGGAAAGTAATTTATGCTGCCAACACAGACATATGTTTAAGCTTCACTTTTCCATTCAGAAACCAAAACATTCTTGTATGCCAGTTGACTAGTAAGAGTTGGCTTGTTTTGCAGAGGCTGTCCTCAAATACTGCTAGCTGCAGTGTGCCCAAATGGGTAAAAGCATCTGATAGCAGCTTAACATCTCTTCCAAACCTCCTTTTATTATCTCTTTCTGAGCAAGTTTGCCACACAGCAACGGAGAGCCATGGTGCACTTGCTCCAGGAAGCGCTGAACCCAGCAATAAGGAGCCTTAACACAGAGAGGCTGTGTTTAGGTCTCCATTAAGGAGAGACCGTATATCTGTTTGCTAGGATGTCCAGAACCCTCACATTTTTCTACAGCTGATGACTGTCTTCATGACCATGGGACTCTAGTTGCAGATCAGCCCAGCTCTCGCAGTTAGCTTACTTCTCCTACTGTTAAAAGGCTCCACAGTCTTCCTCTTTTATACAACACGTTTTTATCTCCGTGGTTCCTCACTGTGCACTTGGTCTGCAAAGCCCTTGAAAGACCCTATTTGAGTAAATACAATTTTCACAGCATTTGCCTCTTGAAGAGGCAGAGGAACAAAGGAGCAGACATTATTTTTCCCCAATCAGCTGCATGATACAGCCAAGTCCAACAAGGGAGCCCGAAGCAAACAAGGGGACAACCACAGCTTGTGGGAGTTTCATTTTCACAGAGGTGGGGAGGCATGGTTGGGTCTTATTCATATGGATAGAGAACACAATGGCATACTGCCAAGGAACACCATTGAAAGCAAGGACCTAAAATGAAGTAGAGATTCAGAAGAGGAATGATTGATTCTAAGTAAAATTAAAGAACAACGAAAGTTTAAAGCAACAGATGAGAGATCAGTTTTCAGCTGGTGGAGATGGTTGCATATACATTGGCATACATATGTGCTCACAGATGAGGAAAAGAGAGATAAGAAAGATAGATTATCTGGAATATGGAATCTTAAATTGATTTGTATCTTATGAAAACAAAAACTGTAACTAGGAAATACAAACATAGTGCATATGAAGCAACCTCAACAACAGTAAATTAGAGAAAAATAAAAATCCTACTTAAGTACATCTGTTGCAAAAAAGAAAAAAAAAGGATAAATTAAGCATGGAAAATTTAATAGTGGACAAGATTCAATTGTTACTGCTCAGAGAGCATTCCAAGCAACAAGGAAAAGGCACCCAGTGAGGGCACAGAAACATTTCTTCCTAAGAAAAGAAAGAATATTAGCATAAAAGTCTAAATAAATAAAAATTAATTACAACAGCCACATGTGGAGGAAAACAACCTGATAACTAGTAAGGCTTGCATGATGCATGCATGAGAAACAGGCATCCATCAGGATAAACTATTTTCTCATCTTTGAGCCATGTTTATGTTCTGTTCTCAACATTTTACAGAAATCAATTACATCAGAAATGGACTGGATCATACACACTGAAGAAGTGCAGCTATTGGCAATACTGAAGAAAGAAGTCACAGGGTAGTGTCCCAAAATCTGTCACCTTCAAGTGTTCTCTAGAATATTTTGACATGGGTGTAAATTGTTCAACAGACTGTTTTAACTTCCTCAATCAAAAAATATCACGAGGAGGTAAGAACATGGAATAAACAATGTAATTTAACGTGTTTTCCACTTGGTTTATAGCCATCTATTAAATGCCCCAAAAAATGTCACAGAAAGAAAACAGTGGCTAAAATCATTTTCTTTAATAATGCTTTTTAAAAGCTCTTAAATCAAAAGAAAAAAAAAATACATTTGACTTCATAGGGAGATAACATCGTTTCAAATTTACTTTTTAAGTACACCCTGGAATGAAGATGAAAAAAGAACTGCACTTGTATGACAAAAACACAGAAAAAACGCTCTTAAGAGGTTTCACTGCGATCTTTCCGTGCCTACTCTTGTCTCAGAACATGTAACTAGGAAGCTACATTTATTTCTTTGTCCCCAGAGATTCGGGCTTTCATTCATAAATGATAGGGAAATTGGGAAGAACAGGTGAACTCTAGCAACTTATTTCTGAACAGAATCTTCATTCTAATAAACAGCCTCAAACAGCAGAACTTCCTAGTTTTGATACTGTCTCCTCTAACAAGAGAGAGGACGTGCATGAGTGTGGCTCTCACTCATTCTGTACCCCTTGTTATTTACCAAACTACACTTCAGTGGGCACTTTAGGGGGGAGAAAATACAGATATATAACCATAATAATACTCAATATATTTGGCTAAATATCCAGAGCCTTTGTGGGAAGTCAGCATGTGTTCTCTGCATACAGACATTTCAAGAGGTTTTGATGACACCCGCATCTCCCTTTTCCTGGAAAGTGGGTGAAGGAGGAAGGCAGAAGAGAGTTGTTGACTGAGAAACATACAAAGCATATTTAATTCTATATATATTTATATAGAAATTAGAATTCTAGAATTAGAATAGAATTCTATATATATTTATATTTTATATCTATATATATTTAAATAAATAACTGCTCAAAATTTGATTTGAATATTCCACACAGCATCAGAAATTAAATACATGAAACAGCTACTGAGCAACTGGCATAAAAGTAAAGTATCCACATCAGAAATTACTAACACTGGCACAGATAACACACAGACAAGAATCAGATCTGCAAAACACAGCCTAACACTGCAGTCTTATCAGGGAAGCTAATGATGCCTGGTACAACATTTGAAATGCTTCATCACTTTTGGCTAAACATATAAGGTGTGCTTTTGCCTTTCAGTAATTCCTCTTAATTTTTGTGGAGCATTTTTTATAGACTGCATTCCTTATCTCAGTGTGGCCTCTATATCCATCTCAAGTAAGACTCCTCAGTTTCTTTTGCAAAACCAGGAAAGCAAGTGGATCAGAATCTCCTACGGAATTCAAAGACACAGCACTTTGTCTTAAAAGAGGCTTTTTTACATCTTATATCAAGAGATAGCTAGAACTCAAGGTATGGAACAGTGAAATGATGATGTAAGCGTTTGAAAATGTCACCAAAACTCTCTTCCTCAGGAAGCTGTTTAGTGTGTCAGAAATCAACAGTACTTCTCAAAATTACAGTTAATTCATGAAGAAAAGATAAGTGATCTAAAAAGGACATTTCCAGAATCAGATAAAAGCACAAAGGATTTTGTTCATTTAGAATACAGACTTAAAGGGAATATATATATACATATACACATCAGACTTAAAGGCTTTTCCCATTCCAAAACAATGTATGTAACCAAAAAAATAAGGTGGCATTGGAAGACAAGTATGTTCTCTAGTTTTTTGTTTTTTTAATCTGATGGGCACAAATTAGTGATTTGCTCACCCATTGCAGCTGTTTGAACATAAATGCTTTGAGTTTACCATTCCACAAGCTAAATCTTGCAAATTCTATGTTGCAGCATTGCAGGATTCAACAAAAATTGTAACTTGAAATGCCAGCTTCTTTCATGAATGGATATAAAAATCAATTAAAAGGCTTAATGGGACTATTCCATTTCTTTCAAAGAGAAATTTTTTGTACACTACTTATCGCATACTAAGCATGTAGTCAGTAAGAAAAAATCTAACTAGAAATGTCTGAAAACTACAAAACAGAGTGGTCTTTATCTTCACAGTTTCTCTGATTTGTTCTCTATTCATGTGGACTTCTTTTAAAAAAGTGAACCCTTTCTGAACATCCTCTGAAGTGCCATCACAACGTATTTGATAAAAAAAAACCCCTCACATAAAAAAAAAATAACTCTGAAGTGAAAGAAAGACCCAGCACTAAGTTAATGTGCTAGAGCAGGCTCAAAAACTGGGTGGCTGGGATGGTTCACAAGGCTCTTTCACGCTGCTCTCACCAATACAGGGTCCTGTATGTACAAGGCCTTTCCTGCCAATGACTGTCCTGACCTCAGTCAGGTACAACATCCTCCTTCATCAAAGACAGACTCTAGCCTGACCAAAGCCAGAGCGCAGAAGTGCAGACAGGGAACCCCAGCCCACCTGCTGAGACATGAACCATTACAGCAGTAATGCGGGAGTGCCTCTGTTACCTTCACGTTATGGAGTGGGTGGGGAAGAGCTTCCAGCCAGGTTGCCCTGAGCTGAGATTGCTAACAGACCAAGGCCACAGCAGAATTAGGCATGCCTGTTACAGGTAGTGAAGTTTCCAGAGGTGGAAGGTAGGGGTGGATAAAGGTCATAATAAGTTAAGTCATAATCATAAGTCACAGTACTAATCAAGTGATAAAGGCAGAAAAGAGTACCAGTATCTACTGGTCGTGTTTACAAAGGCCAAACATTACTTTCTAGTAGAGAGTACAGTAAGAAGGAAGAGACTAATGTCCAATTTTGATATACTGCTTTTCAGAAAAAAGTCAGAAGTGAGGGCTACTGGTTTGGCAAAGTATACGGACAATACCTCCTAAGAACAGTCGAGACTCTAATACTTGAAGAACAGTAGGAAACATCTCTCCTGCAGCCTTCCCAAATGAAAGCAAGTCAATAAATTTGTTGAAGCAAGAAGATCCTTAAGAAATTAAGACATTTAGGGATGCTATGTCCAATAAAAATCTTAGTTCCCTCTGTTTGTGGTGATTTGCATATACCAAAAAAAGGAACTGCTCAAACCACTAGCCTATATGTTACGCAGCAGCACCTACTTCTGTCAGCCGTAGCACCTTATAAGTGGGGAATGTAACATCGGTGGGGTCAGAAAGGATATGCTGATGAGAGTGTACAGCTCTTGTAGCAGTTTTGTTCCCATTTTGGGACTTGAATGACCTGGACTCTAAACTTGTGGCGAATTGGAACTTTCCTAATTTGAGAGGGGGACCAATTTGAAATCCAACATCTTAGCGCTTAGAGTCTGGGGCTCAGGAACGTTAGAGCTAAGCAGCCTGGAACAATAAAGGAATAGACGTGGGTTTTTTTACACAATTTGATGGAGGATGACTGAGGAAGAGTTTTCTAGAATCATGCATTCCTTTCCTACCTATACTGAATATTTGAGCACATTGTTCAAGTAGAACAGTTGTTGCCTGGATTGTTACTAACACTTTCCTTTACAGTGTATTTCCACAAACTGCTCCCTTTAGCTGAACATGGTAAATCCAGAATACAGCAGTATTAGTTCAGATGGAAGGAATACGGGAGGAAAAAAGCTCCAGCATTTCGTCTTACAAATGTATGAAGTCCATAAAAATGCATTTATGTCACTGACGGGGCACGCTCAGTTAGACACATAAATATTGGTATTGAAACTGAACATGTAGAAACTAACACCAAATGAGAGATTTCCTAACAAAATGCTGGAGAACAGGTTTGTCCTGTCCTTGTTAAAGGATGGAAAGAGCTTTCAGGAGGCTCGCTCTCAGCGGCACAGCAGCAGCCATTTAACAGAAGCAGGCTTCTGAAGCATCTTAACAACTCTCACTGGTGACTTGTTACATCCTCCCACCGGTCCCCGCAGGTCCCGTACCCTGACAGGCAGGATGAAAAGCTCCTCTAGCGGGGCCGCGGGCTGTCAGAAGCCACCAGCTGTCCTGCCAGGGCTCCGCCATCGTAGGGGCCAGCTGACAGCCTGGGTGTTGCTGGCCATGCTGAGAAACGTGCCACCCAGCTGCTGTGTGGTCACGTCCATCTGGAGATCTCCAGCCAGACAAATCTCTGGGCCTGTCAGCTCTCTTCAGCAAGCCTTGTTATGCAAATTCAATTACTCAAGTGTGCCCTATTACTGCTGGCTAACTGCTCCTAGAACCGATCTCACACTGACAGTCAGCTCACATTTTTACCCACCAAAAGTACCTCATTTATTCTTGCTCAACTACTCCCTTGTATCATTAAGGCAGAACAGACAAAGTCCATAGTACTGTAACCTCTCTGCAGTGGGTTACTATTCCTTGCGAAGAGCTTAGAGAGAAATTAATTCGAAAACATACAACTTCTAATCAAACACGAGTTAAAGCCTCACTGTCTATATAATTTACTACTAGAAACAAGAGCTAGTAAACTTTGACAGAATTCTGGTTCATGTGGCAAGCATTTTAAAAAGCAAACAGATAAACATGAAATACTACTCAAAGAAATGAGCTCTGAGATATTTACTTCAACAGAGGAGTACAGGTAATGAGAAGTAGAATTTCTCATTTTATCTAGCACACCGGTGTTTGGATCTGTTCAATTAGCAGGACCGCTGCAGCAATAACCACCCACTTCTTTCACATATTTATTTATGGAATCTAATTTAAAAGCAGTGTGAGCTATCAGAAGTTTTCCCTGATGCAGAGATATGAAAGATTTTACTTAGAGGATTCATCATGTAAATATGACAATGTGTAATAAAAAAAAGTTTGGTGAAGAACCAGAAAGGAAGAGTAAGGCATTGTAGTATAGAGTTTCTTTGTATATAAATAAAAGTTTCCACTCAAAACATCGTTGTGAAATTCCATGCCTTTGTTTAGAGAAATTATTCAGAATTTCTCATAGGAAACGGCAGCAGATAGTGCAGTTTGCTAGAACAAACTAGTGTCTGTATCTAATATATAAGCCACATTTAAAATATTTGTTTTCCGAACTGCCAACAAGCAAAAGAAATATTGTTAGTGAGCATTAATACTGATGAGATTTTCTGAAAGAAAGAATTCAACTGTAACAAGTACAAAGCGACAGCGTGGTTATTTGGCTAAACCAATACACAGTGTTTTACAGCTGATTCAAGTCTCAGGGCAGAAGACAACAAGTCAAACCACCTTTCTCTAACCCCCCTCTCTTCACCTTATCAGGAATAATGTTGCATTTCTAAGTGTTGATTTATCTCTCAACCCCTTTCAAAAGTGAATTTTAGTGAGAAGTATGAGAGGAAAACGTGCTTCCAAAACTACACATTTACACTCAAATGGTCTTGTCTTTAAAAATGACTGCTAAACAAATTAAAAAAAAAAGCAGTGTTGGAAGACTGTGGGGAAAATATTGAAATGCAATTGCGAGATTATGAGTTGATTAATACCTAGAAACTCGAGCTGTTGTGAAGGAAGATATGAGTCAAGCTCTGGGAGAAACTGGAAACATGGCACAGCACACCGTGCTGGCAGAATGCTTGGCATGAGCGAGAGAGATGGGGAAAAAAGATATATTTGAGAGATAAGCATTGTTGTGTTAAGTCTTAAAAGGTGAAGATATGTGATGCAGACAGAGATCAGAAACCAGGAAAAGGATTCCAGGAACACGTTTAAAGCAGTTTGCAAGAAATGCAGTCTTTACGTTAAAGATAATAGAAGGGAGACAAAGGAACATGAGAGGTCAAGAAGAAGTTGAAAAACCACCTACAGTTATCAAGGTCTGAGATAACTGGGTCATGGACCATGGTCATATCAATAGCATGGGAAGAGTCTAAAACAAATCTAAGTGAAACGTCAGCAATACTTAGAACATACTCAACTTCTTGGAAAAAAAGAGAAAGCCTAGTCAGATTTGGTAGTGAGACTGGAGCGTGAATGGGAGTACTAGTGACTAAAGAACAGCAAAACCTTTCTAATACTGCAAAGTGGCGGGAGGGAGATGGAAAGATATTTGTTGCAAATCAGAGCGATAATAAAGAAAGACACATCTGCAGGAACACTGGAAAATGGATGTATGAATTCGGAATAAAATTGACAGTAACAGAAGTGATTTTGAAAAAAGCTCATGTTTATGCTTAAACTTTTTATAAAGGCACTCAAATTCAATTAAGCAAGGTAATTGAAGCATAAAATTAACAGCCTTACTGAAGGGTCCTCGCAAATGGTGTGAATAACCCGAAAGAAGTCAAAAGGATTATCATTCCCAGAGAAGATTATTTTTGTTGATTTGGGCAGGGTTAGAATGAGACAAAGAGAGAAAGAAAAGTAGAATAGAAACACACATCATTGGCACATCTGGTTTTGATTGAAGATCATTGCTTTTAAAGGAGATTTAAAAGCTTCACTCCTAAGAAGCCAACTGTATTCTTCTGAAAATCAGTGGAGGGATGGGCACTGAACTCACATCCATCACCTCAACTTCTCCTTCTTAAAGAGACAGCATGAAAAAGCACTTGTTTTTAAAAATGGGTGACAGTCTGAGAGAAAACAACATCTAAAATGAATTTCATTCTACTATTTCTTACACACATGCCTATGTTCTATCAGCAAAACCCACAACACCACTATTCAGAGATGAATCAACACTATGGGAAAGTTCAGTTTCATTGACACCTTCCAGATAAAACAATGACAGCTCTGATGACATCACCCCCAGTCTATTAGTGTCTGACAAAATCAAGCCAACTTTATGTAAAGTTTCTGTACCAATAATGCAAATACTGCAGCCAGACACAATCTATTCTTCTTGATTTATGTGACATTAATACTTCTACAAATTACGATAAAACTGTAAAAATGGAAGCTAAAGAAGCAATACTAGCACACATTCCACTGACAATAAGACAAGGACATATAATCCCAAAGAGAAGTATTTCAAGAAAGCTGACTTGATATTTGCTCTATTAACTTGTTTACCTGAGAAGCTGTGGTGATTTCACACCAGTAGGTAGCTAAGCTCCAACATGCTGTTTTCTCACCTCCCCTCCTCGAAAGGGCAGGGAGAGAAAATGATAGAAAAAAACAAAAAACAAAAAACCCCAACTTTGTGGGTTGCGATAAGGACTGGGAATTCACTCACCAATTACTGTCACAGGCAAAGCAGACTCAGCATAAGGGAGATTAGTATAATTTATTACCTATTGACAACAGACTAGTGCAGTGAGAACTCAAAGCAAACTAAAACCATCTTTTCCCTGTCTACCCTCCTCTACCTCCTCCACTCCAGCAGTACAGGGGAACAGGGGTTGCGGTTAGTCCACTCTGCCATTCTTTCATGGTCACTCTCTGCCTCTGCTCCATGTGGGGTCCCTCCCATAGGATGCCCTTTCAAAACTGATCCCACTTGGGCTTCCCGCAGGCTGCAGCAGCTCCTCAAGTGCTCCTCCAACACACGACCATACCGTGGAGCCCATCCTCCAGAAACCACTCCAGTAAGGGTCCCCACAAGCAACAGCTTCTCCAGATCTCCTGCCCCACCATGGGCTTCTCCCCACAGGCTGCAGTTCTGGCCCAGGACTGCTCCTGTGGGGGCTCTCTGTGGGCTGCGGTCTCCTTTAGCCACATCCACTGCTGCACTGTGGGCTCCTCCATGGGTTGTAGGGAACTCACGGCTCAGTTCTGGCCAGCAGTGGGTCTCTTTTGGAACAGGTGCAGTTGGCTTTGGTCTGACATGGGGCAGTGTTGGGCTGTGCTCACAGAGGCCACCCCTGCAGTCCCTCTGCTATCAAAAGCTTGACACGTAAGCCCAATACAAAAGTACCATCAAGCCACAGGATTCCACATGGCCTTCTGTTTCCTCAATCATGGTGCACCTTAAAGTATGGGCTCAGTGTAGTTGCAGAATTGACAGCCAAGCTCTGAATTGTTCAGTTTCTTGGTAAGAACAGGGCATAATTATTTCCCCACCAAAAGAAGAAATGTAAGTAGTAATATAAAAAAAAAGTGCAAGTAGACAGAATGAAGGCATGAAGAAAAAGCTCCTTTTGTTGACTTCTTCCTCTCTTATCTCCTTCATACCAGAAGCAAGAAGAGTTGCACCACACAGTATTTCTAGACCAAGCTACAAAAGCCCCATGTCTTTCCTTCAAAAATGCCAAAGAAATCGTGAAGTCTGTTCATGGAATTCTCATGGCAAGTTTTATCCCTGCATTATGCAAAATTCTGCACTGATGTTCATAAGAAACACCAGCTTTAAAGCTCACACAGCTCAATGTTCTTATTTAAAGCGACTCAACTGCTCTCTCCCATATGTACATTCAAAAATTTCAGAATCAAAAAAGTCACAGGGAAGATATATATATATATTTAAATCTAAAAGGCTGAGATCCTACATGAGAGTAACATGAAAATTACTCATTCTTAACCTCTGTCATTTCCTAGGTTTTTGATGCAGTGAAGTATGAAAATGTATATGTCTCATAGATTTCTGTTTAATTGTGTCTAATGAAGCTGTGGGTGCTCTTGGCAGCTCTATATACTGATTTAATTCTTTAATCTAACAAACTTCTGCCCCAAATGATAACTTACGGTAGTACATTCGCTCCATACATTAAAACTGCACTGAATTAGGAAAAAAAAAAGTTTTAGTTGTTAGTTTGCTGCCTTTCAGTTGGCCTGAATATCATCATACCTTTAGAAAAGCCAGACATATATGAGCTTTTTATTCAGTCTATGCCTCTGTATATACTTCTATCCACATATACTTTTGGAGGTACAATTTTGAAAAGGAAAGGAAACTATCATTATTTTCTTCCTTTTCCTATGTTTCAAGCTGTGTTTCACCAGTCTGAAAGTCTCCTCCATTTTAGCTGCATCCTTGTGAAAGCATTACAACCAGAATATGTTACCCATAAAACTGGAGTGGCACATCACTCATTTTTACACTGGAATTACATTTTAGTATTACTAAATTATTATTTAGGACTTGCTTCTCATACACACCAACACTTATTTGTTTTGTATGCTGATTAACATTAAACAGAAGCTTTTGCTAATTAGCATGCAAGGATATACAGTTAGTGGCTTAAAAAAAAATGTCTTAAGTGCACCCAGCTAATTCCAAATCAGGCAGCAATGAGGAGTTAATCAAGTGCTTTTTTCCTTAGTGATTACCAATTTATACATATCAACATTGAACTGCATTTGACTCCATGCTGCTTGATCACGTATCTTAATTTGTTGCCTTACAATTTAATTGAATGTACTTTTGTCACCATAATCTCCCCAAAAGCCAATGTATCTTGGTATTTTCTACTCTCAAATGATCAGAATAATTCTGAGGGACTTCTAAAAAAATTTATCTTAATTTTTTTCCCCTCAACATAACTAGTTCACAACACAGAGATTAAATGGTGCGTTGTGGGCAAAGAACTCTACCACTTGTAATATTTTTAGACTCACTGAGTGGCAGCAGGTAGCAAAAGGTGCAGAACAGAAAGGAAGGTTACGACAGCTGTAGTTCTCCTATTCTGAAAACAGAAACAGATCTTACAGAGATTAGAGAAATAAATCTCTCTGTAGATCAGAATTAGTTCACTTAGGGTCACTGCCAATAATTAAAGGGCATTTTAAGGGGTTAAAAAGAGTAACCTTCCTGTCTAGCCAGACCTTTCTATTCATCCAAGCTGCCAGAAAAAGTTTGGTTCTCTCTTTTTTTAAAATAAATAAATAAATAAATAAATAAATTCAGTTTGAGTATCCACCCTGTCACACTCACTGTGTTACTGCTGGTAGCCATTTTTTTTTTTCCTGGGCTCACTGAGATAGTATTGTGAGATAAGAGATCATTTGTATTGAAGCTGATTTCTGCTCGGTGTTGGGATCCTTTCAACAGCAGCTGTTGGGCATCTGCGGTCTCTCCCACATTCCCAGCAACAACCATACTTCTTTTCAGACACTGTTCTCATAAAGGAATTAAGAGTAGATCCAATTTATTCACAAATATTATACTAAAAACAGATTTCCAATGGGCCTAGGAGAAAAGAATATATGTGTGTGGACCTGAATGCAAGTGTTTTAGTATTCAATTTGGTACAAAATATTAGACAATTTGGCTCAACTGCTTCTGCAAAATGTTATCCATTTCTATCAAAATATAAACCAAAAGAGAAAGAAAACAAAGCAGAACACATATGTTCCTTGCCTCAGTTCATTATGAGCAGAGTTCTGAATGTTTTCTTTGAAAACCATTCCTCTATGTACGTGAGATTAATAATGGAGTCTGTAAGGTCATTCTTCAGCAGTTTTCAAGTTCTCTGAAAACCAAAGTGGTCAAGTCAGAAATATAATCCAGTCAGAAACAGAAGGATGTCTATGACAAGTGTTCACCTTGTAAAGACACTATGACAACTAATTTATTCCAAAACAGATGGGAGCTGTTATTTCCATATAGCAAGCTTCCATCTAACTCACACTAAAAAAAAGCAACAAATACAGTTAATCTGCAATATTTTAACATACCTGATGAATGAAAAGAATATATAATAAACACTTTCCAACGTTTCACAGAAGTTGCCGAAAAGTGAACTGCAGAACTCAGACTTTCAAAAGAAAAAAAAAAACTGCAGACACAGGCAAGGATGTGGTCTAATGGAGGCACCAGTGAAGTGATAGCAATAGACAAAAATTCTTCGGCTTGTGAAGTTAAGAAGACAAAAACAAATGTTACAATGGCTACACCTCCAAAATATATAACATTTTGACTATGCAAAGGAACCAGGAGTTTCTCCTTCTACCATTAGGTGAAAATCCAGGGAGTTTTTTTCCCCCCCCATCATATTTTTCTCCATAAAACATGATATTTACCTTCCATTACACCTATATAAAATGAACATTTAAAAAGACCAAAACACATGAATAGAAGAACATCTGCTACTGAAATATTATCTGAGGATAATGATTGTATTATAGTAGTAAATATTTGACAAAAATGCAATACACTAATGAAAATCTGCCTGTTGAAATTCTGAATTTGACTGTTTGTGACTCAGACTTTCATTTGTGTAATTTGACATGATGATATTGCACCACTGCTACTGTTTCACTACTTTGTTAAGGGAAGTCTGTGCAAGAAATACACAAAACTACTTTGTACACAGATTTTTCATTTCTTTCAGCACTGCCTTTCAGTTTCACATTTAAATACTATCAAGAACGGATAATACAGACTCCATAATCATATTGAATTATTTTCCAGTTTTTAACCTTGTGTCAGTGTCCCTTCACTGGAGTTTTGCACATATGTACAGCACCTTCTACACTTGTGTCAGATAAGCAAGCCAACTACAAAACATGTTAACACACACAGAATGTATAACTAACATAACATAAAGTTCCCACTCCTTTTTACAGTTAGCTCAGGCATTTATGTAGAACAGTCTGACTTCTAAATAGAACTTCAGACTACCATCAATAACACAATCTACCAACAGTGCAATTAGTTACTTTCAGAAAACAGTTACCTTCAGAAAATTCTAATTCTGTTCAAGTCACAAAGCACAGAAGATCAGATACAATGGAGATGTGAGAGGACTCCTGGTAGCAAAAATTATAGTTACTACCTCGATGAAGAAAGGACAGATGATATATTACCCAATTATGAGGCCAATGCCAATCGTAAACACAACCCTCCATTTCAACTGCATTCTCTGGAACAACAGATCTCTCAAGCAGCATCTCTGAGGTCACATATGAAACAAGTTTATGCTAACCAAATCTAAGAAATTTGGATTTGGCATTTATTTTTCTTGTCTGAGCTAAAAGTCATATTTTCCTTGGCAAGTTCACTTTGGCAAAACAGATTGCTATTTGAGATTTGAATTTCAACCATTTAATGGACAGAATTATGTCAGAAGGTTTAAGTGAACCATTATTTGTATATTCTCATCTTGGCAAGTTATCTTCTCTTTATGACAAAATAAACTCCTAGTTTCCCCACCATGCCTAGCACCTGCTACTGTACTTTGATCAACTGTAGAAAAGAAGTTACGACATCATGGTAAGATGGTAAGGTCTCACCAAGTTGTAAGTCACAAAACCTATCAGAATGAAAGATGACAGCAAACTCCGGAGATGACTTTAAGTAGTTTTGCAAAAAGGAAACCAGGAGGAGGAAAGTACAGTCACCCACGAGCCTCAAGTCACAAATAGAGACCTGCAGTGAAATTCATTCTGTAGGAAGCTTTTCTTGCCTGGGAGAAGAACATTCACTTGAAATACTTCACCAGAGGAAGTTAAAATGAAGCCATATGGCCACCTGGTCAAAGCAAGGAAGAGTGGGCCAGTAGAGGGCTATCATTAATGAGGTCAAGAGACACACACAATTAAACTGTCAAAGTGATAGCTATACCACAGATAAGATAACGTAGTAGAAAAAAAGAAAAAAGATTGGTGGATCAGAGAATTTAATCTTGTGGAATGACAGGCAGGAACATTTTAGTCACAGTTTTCAATCATCCTAGATAAAGAAAGCTTCCTTCTGGTCCCTTGAATGGCTTCTTTGCAATTTGCTTTGTCACTGTTACGATCAGCTTTTCTATTCTAGCTGCTTCCACTTTACTGTGGGGTACAGCCTGCTGCATCAGTTCCCAAGCAAAACGAAATTCTACAACAGGCTCATCTTAGCTTCAAAGCAGGAAGCATTGTATTAAATTTATTGCCACTTAATACACTCCCTTTTGAAGTTCTGCAGAAAACACAAACCAGGGGTCACAGATTCAGGATAGCAGTACCATGCAACAAATCATGGGCCAGACTCCTGCAATTCTCCCCAAATCTCTATCGGAGAAGGCCCATCACAGTGGTGGTCTGATAGCACTCCTTTCACTAGAACAGTCAAGTTCTCCCTCTTGTCTTGTAACTCTGTTCTCCTGACTGTGTTGGTCAAGACTCTACTCTAGTTGCATTAGCTGAGGGATCTAATAAAAATAATAGATGCTCTGGCCAGACATCCCACAGCCACTCTGGATACTCTGCTAATTGCAGCAAGTGCAAGAGGATAATAATCACTAGAATAAATGCTCTCCTGCACTCCTAGCAAAGACAGAGATGGAAATAGACATATGTAATTATTTTCCTCCTTTCCTTATCAATAGCAACATTACAAATCTTCCTGCATACTGAATTGATGTCTCTCATGTTTAATGACTCAAAATGACAGTGCTGGTCTTGGCAATAATGTAGAGATATTGCCAGAAGAGGAAACAACAGGAGCATTTCCATAAACATCTCCTCAGCCACAGAAGGCAGTAGATGAACCTCAATACAGTCACCTCAGTTCTTACAATAAAATTGTAATTTTACATGTTTACATAAAGAAGGGTGCTTGTGTCCTAGTTACTTTGGAAATGATGCTAAATGTCAGGTACCAGAACTGGAGGGTATGTCAGGAGAAATGAAATATTTCTTAAGGTTCATCACCTCAGTGAGTCACAGCGTTCACCCAAGCAATACTTCTCCAGTAAGTTTCAAACCCCTACAGCAAAGTTTTCTTTACTGGAAGTAATCTCTGTATCTATGCATACCACTGACTACATTAAACAGAAGAGGCATATAAACTCCTTCCTACAGATCTGCTTGGGAGATTATTTCCCATGAGAACAAGCTGTATTGATGTCACCAAACCAGTCAGATATCAGCTCTTTCCATCACAAGGTATGAAAAAAACCACCCCTCTATGATCTGTATTTTATCTGGAGTTGGAGATGGTCCATAAGTTTCATCCTTATCTCCTATGTTTTGGCCCTTTCACTGAAAAAGGTACTAGCTATTTACATAACACATTAAATGCCACTCTCTGAAGCTCTCACTCAAAACTATTTTTATGATCTGTAGGAAGTCATTGGGAAAGCCAATGAAACCACATGGGCTGAAGCACCAGAAATATGTGAAGGGAAGCTCAGAACTACATCTTCTTTGTATTTATTCTTAACAATCACCAATCTGTATCAAGTCAGCATCAGTACTCAAATAAAAAACAGATGACAGAAAATAAATGCCACTATCAAGAAGTATTAATAGACATCAAACTGTGGAAATGACTTGAAGAACCTGCACTCCGTGCTATGATTGTAGTGAAAGGGACAAATAAAGGAGAGTACCAGAGCCACCAAATCCTGCTAGGCCACCTAATGTGTGGCTAGCTACAAGGCTGTCTATCTATCAAGGCTTTGAACACACTGTAATTAGATACTGCAGGTACAAATTAGGCAAGAATTCCCACTGCACAGAAATGAGATGGTGAAGGAGAATGAACAATGTCCAGCAGAGCCTTGAAAAAAAAATTCCCACCACACAGCACAGTAAATGAACTTCAACCAATGCCCAAAAACATACTGTCTCTTCGGAAATAGTTCATGTGGAAGCATTAGATACTGTGAACAAGCATATTCACTCCTATCTTTATAGGACCCCACAACATTAGTTCTTCACTGAACTGAGCTGATTTTACAATCCTTACCCATTTTTCTAGAGATGTTCCTATTTGTGGATCTAGCTAACCATAAGACACTTCTTCCCTTTGGTAAATAAAGATCCCAAGAAATACCACCTAAGTTCACCAACACTAGATGTATACACACAATATAGAGAAAATGTATATCAGTTTCTCTAAGATTATGAATTTCAATCCTGTGAAAACAAAAAGAAAGAGAAGGAATTCAAATGATACACTATTTACAACACATTCTGAGCTAAAACAGACTGTGTGATTTTCCTCACATGTAAATAAGAATCTTTATAAGCTAAAGCTTAAAATGTTGACAGATAATATATTTTGTGCTCTAAAAATAACTAGAAACAACTCAGTTATTATGGCAATGGACAGAAAAGGAAGGTCCATAACACTGAAGTTTAGAAGCAAGTAATTATATGCTCATGTATTGTTTATAGTCAGAAAAGGGCTTGACTATTTGACCTGTAGCAAAATATATCGGTATTGCTGATAAGACCGGTAATGGATACAGGCCTGCTGCAGACAGTGTCTCTGTTGATAAATTATGCCAGGCATTTTTCAAAATTGGCTCTGATAATCTTTTACCTTTAGCTTACTCATATTATCAGTTTTCAGCTTCTTGGATCCTACTAGAAGTGCTCCCAGGTAGTTTTTTTGTTTTTTGTTTTTTTTTTTTAAATACTACTTTTATCTAACTTGCATCTA
The DNA here is from genome assembly GCA_024606505.1 of Aquila spilogaster. Classification (NCBI taxonomy): domain Eukaryota; kingdom Metazoa; phylum Chordata; class Aves; order Accipitriformes; family Accipitridae; genus Aquila; species Aquila spilogaster. Next base: position 24,205 of record JANHGO010002508.1, read on the forward strand.
ATACCCATGTGCCAGTTCATGAAAAAAGTTATTCCTTTGTTTATCCATTTCTAGAATACCTTGAGTTCAAAGATGGGATATCAATAACTTACTTGCATTCTGGCAGGCCTCCAGGGCAGTATTTTTGTTTAATCGGGCCACTTAATATCTTGTAACAGCTTAAAAGGTCTTCAAAAAATATATTTAACAGTTCCACATTACACTGGCAGAACAGCAAGATGCTTTCTTTTAAGTGTAATATATAATTAAGTGGAAAGCAGTACAGCATAATACAATTTGATCTCATTACGTTTGCTGTCAAACAGCAAAAAAAAAAAAAAAAAAAAGATGCATCAAACTAAATTTCCAGGGAAAGATAATATAGCATAGTTCTTAATATCCTCATGTTAAGAGGGTTACTGAAGTATCCCTCAACATATGTAAAAATGTGGTCACAGTGCCATAAATTCAGTATGTGGGAAGTGTTGGTACTAATTACTGGTATAGAACCTTGACATTAGACATTGCAAAAACTAAGCATCAACTAGACCAGCTCTCTGACAGCAAAGAGATAATTATTAGGCTTCCACTCTTACAGAATTCCCAGGTCTTATTAATGCCAGTGTGCGCACAGACACACAAAACTCAAAAGAATGGAAGCTTTTCTCACTGTGATATGATGACCCACTTGAAAAAAAAACAAAACACTCAGAAAATAACTCCTTTGTTATGGGCTTATTATAGCTGTCCTAATCATATCACTGGATCACTGATGTTAAATATGTTAAGAACAATTCTATAGATGACGCCCTGTCCAAGCAAGAAAAGTTTAGACTAACCTAAGGTTTCTTGGACAGGTAGGCTAATCTTATTTATCTTTTCCTTGTGATTTCTTTAAAGAATCTTCTTCCTTCAATACAGCCTCCAACATCGTACTTGCCTGTTCATTTTTACTCATAATACATTGATATTATGCTGAGAACACAAACATCCTTCATTCAATACACTATGTGGAATAAAGGGCTTATAATAAAGCAATGTTGTAGGTTTTTTTTTCCAGTGTCTAATCATACTAATCTGCATTTTCCGTAACACTTTACATACATATAAAATGTTACTTGGAAATAAATAATTACAAAGTCCTTTCAGTATTGTGAAGCATTGCAGTGTTGTAAATTTTAACCATCAAAAGACTGTACATGGACACAACAATTGAGATCACAACACAAGTTACTGTCAAATTGAAAATCTATCAATTCTTCTTTCTGTAAATGTTTATAGTTACAACAAAAATTAATTCACTGGATAACCATTAATGTAACAGAAATAATTCTGCAAGAAAGTAAGGTGTACACTACTACAGTTACTGTCATTTTATGGCTTCGATACATATTTGTGTGGAAGGCTGAATGCAGTAAACACATCAGAGAATATCTTATTACCCAATAATGCACACAGTCAACTACCTCATTGGCATTATAAAATGGTTATTTTAGGTTGCTGTTGTTGTAAGGGAATTTTACATTTTTTGTTATTCATTTTATTGGCTCATTTCTGATGTGTAAGGTAGGGCAATGTAAGATAAGAGAAAAGAACAGGGATATAAACGCACACATGCATACTATTTAACTTGTCCTATATATACCAGCACCTAAAAAAAATACAGTTCATAGGTGAGAACTTTAAACAGTTTATGAGCACTGCTACTAGCTTTAAATATTATTTCTGATGTCATTAAAAAGAGTCAAATGGGAACACAAAACGATGTACTTAAAATAAAACCTGAACCAATTTTTTTTAACCAGTTGTCACCCTAATTGGTGTTTTATTTTTAAGAAAACAAAGAAGTACAAAAGTGCTTATATCAGCAACATTGTTTACAAACCCATAAAAGACAGAAATGCTTGTTCTTCCAGAACGCATATTGTTCCTTCAGAGAGGAAACCCTTTGCCTGTTGCCTAGGAGAATATTACTGCTTTTGCACCGTAAAATGAAATTAGTACTTGGATGCTGAACAGGTTGATAACATCCCATTCTATGATGCAATCCATTCCTTTCCCTGTGAACACCTTCCAGTTATTTGTGACAACAGTCATCTAACTATTTGTACTAGGCAAAGAAAAACAATAAATTTCCAAGAACCACAGAGCTGAGGTTTTCTTATTATAGTTATTCATTGCCCTGGGAGGAAGAAGTTCTGCAATCTCACCACAGTGTGCCCAGCCAGGTACAGCCCCGAACAAAGGTGCAAGAGAATTTAAGTACAAGAAGGCTGTAGAAAGGCTGTTACAGGACTTCTTTGGGATACTGTTCTTAACTGTTCTCAGTAGTACTCCATTATCCAGCCAATGTCAGCTGTGAATCCCGCTCTAAGAGCATGTTCTGCAGATTTCATTTCTGAAACTAGCCAAAGCTTCTTAGCTCTTACCTTATAATCTATTTACTGATCTATTTTATACCCAGTTTGCAAAATTATGATTCTCTAATCCTAGAAAAGGTGAAGCCAATGGTCTTGGGCATCTAATGTAAAAGCTTAAGGGTGTTTTCTATGCAAGTAGCAGTAATTTTGTTCTCTACATTTATTTCCAAGCATGTATCAGCTGGAGTATTAACCACAGGTTAGAAATTTCATGTGTTACCATTACTGTAATGTCTGTATTTTGCCACTAACCAATGTTGGGCTAAAAAAGATAACCAGATTTTGCTTTATTTTAGTAGTGTGATCCCCGTGCATTTGCTGTGAATCTAAGAGTCCTTGGCAGTGTGCAGGAATTTTTTTATTCCCTTAAGAAAAGGCCTTTCTGTACTTTTTGAAATTTCATGTAGGGTTAGAAAAAATATAACTGGGAACATCAACTGCAAAAAAATCATATGCACAGACACAACCTTTATATATATGTATATTATTATCAAAAGTGGGTTTTTTAAGATACAGTAGTCAAACACTTTTCACATTTTCTAAGGACCACATGCTGCATACTTAAGCACTTCCATTTTTACTGACCCAAGCTAAAAACTTTTACAAACAGAAAGAAAAAAAAAATCAGAAGTGTCTATGTAAGAAATTACTCTTGTAAAGTTTAAAGCAGTAAGTATACAAATATTACAAAACCCAGCCACTCTAAAATGATGGTAGGTGTAACTGATTATAGTAATTAAAGATTCCCATTATACACTTCTATTGAATTTTCTAATTTAAAATATGTTTCTCAAACTATTTTATAAATGTGCAAAGCAATAGACAATATTACCATGTTTTTGACCCAATATGTATACACACATTACTAATGTCAAATGAAAAGTCAAAGAGAAATCTCTTTTCTGAAGACATTAAAATGCATTTATTGGTTTGTTTTTCTCCCTTTCTCACCCAATCCCCAATTTTTTATCAGGCTAACTCAAGTCGTGCACTGGATCTTAAAAGATACTTTTATTGTTTCTTCCTTTAATCCAGACATTCCTGTTTTTCACCTCTGTGCTCTGATTCCCATTATTGCTCCCAGTAGCAGTGGTGTCACACGAGACTGAGCTGGCAGACGCAGAATCAAAACTGTGTTATGATTAAACAGGTCTATAAGAAAAACACTCCAAGTTACAGAGATTCTTTTCTCAGCAACCATTATTTTTAATGAGGCCAGTTTACTTTTGGAATCTTGGCAAAAAACAGTCATTTACTCTAGTCCTAGAGCAATGACTGCAAACTGGGCGAATATAAAGATTACATGCAATGTAAAATCTGCATGTGCATATCATTACACGGGGAAAGCATGATGTGCTGGGAAAGACGCCTGTCAAGCTATCGTGTTTGTTAATGAAAAGAACAGTTTTATTCCAAAGCAGTCTACTGTATCAGATTTGATAGAGAAGTGTTAACTAAACGTTGTGCTTAAAAGCTTTGATGAGAAAATCTAACACGTTAAACCAAGAAACAGTTCAAGGACAGCAGGAGGCAATTCCAGAACACAGGCACAATCTATAAAGGCAAAGTACCACAGCTTTTTGATGTTAAGTAAGTAGCAATATCAGTATACAACAAAGCTTAAAAGCAGACTGTTGTATCAAGTTTTAAAGTTTAATATCCAGGGTCAAAAGCCTCAATTACCTATTCTAGTACTACTCCTCTTAGTGAACAGATCAATGTTACTTTTAAAGTATTATTTGCTTAAAGCATTACCCAAATCATCATCTTTTTTTCTTATTCCCTTAGTATCTGTTTTTTTTTAGTATTTTCATTATGCTGCATTTCAGATACTCAGACTAAGGCAAAACATGTATGTTTGGTCTTGAACAAGGTGGGAGGTCAGAGACACTTACTTTGAAAACATACATTTCTTAAAATGGGCTATGTCCATTAAGTGCACTAAGAAAAACGGCAATAGCACAAGAGCAGTGGCACTTAGGAAAAGTGCAGATAAATTACTGCAGTAGCATTTAGGCTGAAAGCATAAAAGTACACATTCAAGAAATACAAGTTTGGGAAAAAAATCCCTCTTATGCAGACTAGGGATTTATTATACTTTTGACTATGCTATCATATTAAATTTGTCAGGCCACGTGACACATCATTAGCTATACAATAATTTAGTTAAGTGGTGAAAGATGATTTCCTAGTTATTTGTAATGGTCATGTGCTTTCTTCTACCTGTTTCTAAAACAGTATGGTGGGTATGATTAAATAGTAATTAGAAAACTAGGAAACATTTTTAAGGCAAAAGAATATTCATAAACAACTTCATAAATTTGCATTTTCAATTTTATTTTGAAGATATCAAGATACCTTCATGCTTGATGCAAGAAACAGTATGGATTCCTCTATATATTCTCTTATGCCTCTGCACTCCACAGCTTTCAAGAAATTATTGTGAGCATCCCAGCAGACAAATCTAAGTTCATTCATTAACTAAAATAGGAACACAGTTCTATTGTTACCACCTTACCAAAGGGTAAATATTCCAATAGGGCAGTTTTAACACTTTTTAATGTTTCTAAACAAAATGCAGTACTAAATCACTATTTTTAAAGGAACATTAATTATCATATATTACAAATTAAGCCCTAAAACCTAGAGAAAATAAATAAGTGGAGTGAAAGGGAGAATTGCATTTCGTACAAGTTTTCATAAATGATCAAGTGCCTATTTTGAGCAGGCTAGGCTACAATGCCACCTGGTGGCTTACAAAACATACCAGGATTCCGTTGAACAGCACTTAATGGTTTGGAAAACATGCAATATTCTATAAAAAAAACAAACATGGCAACAATGTTTAAGTTAACTATTTGCATTTCTTAGCTAACTAGTCTTTTTTCTTTATCGTGTTGCTTCTGTTGCAGTGTTTTATTTAAGTTTTAAAGCTTTTTAATGTCCAGATCCAACCAGCTAGGATTTTACAGTTGTTTTAAATAATGAGCTGAACTTGCCGATGAGTATATTACACTGTACATATACACACAGTCTAATTTCACACAACCCTCAAAATTGAATTCTTCCCCATTTGAGGAAAAATCAGATGCAGCAGAAGTCTAAAAGGAGGGTTACTGAAATGCTTTGTAAAATTACACTGTATAATTAATTCCATAGTAAGAACGTTTTTATGGTGTGTGTTGGTGA
>JANHGO010002509.1:0-29790 GCA_024606505.1 Aquila spilogaster
CAGCCTAGGTGTCTGCCCTGCCTCTGGGGTTTGTGCAGTAGCATAGCATGGCATGGTGATAGTTACTAGTCAGTCTGAATCTGGAGCTACTCTGTTTCTTTATTAATTCTTTCAGGCACACCTGTGATAACCTGTGGGACAAAAATTGGGATAACCAATTTCTTTGGGAAAAATCAGGCGCCTGTAAGACTTGTAGCCACTGTTCCAAACCACTTTGATAAAGAGAGATCAGATTGTCTAAAGCAGTGAGGTTAAGCAGAAAGGTTTTCATTAATTCGCATGAAATCTGGAGGATGCAATGACTGCTATTCAAGCCTTATACTCACCAAGTAAGTTTCACTCAAGGGCGTTGAAAAGCAAACATAAGCTAAGTGTGAATATTGATTTTAGTCAAGTACACACTAGAAATAGATGTAAAAAAGACAAAAAGCTGAGGTCTTTCAAGATGGGATAAAATCAAGTATTATTGAAACTGGCAGTAGATGAATTTAACTTGTTACCAAAACTATTTAAAAATGAATTATCATATTACTCATTTGATAACATATTAGCAATCTGTGCTATACTGATGCAACTGTGAGGCAGCTGCTTTCCTCATTTCTCAATGTTATATAACTGTTATAAATAATAAAACGATCTGATTGTTCATCTGTGATTTTTCCCAGTTGCCTTAGCTCAAACTGCACGAATCCAAAGCACAAATTACAAAGCAGTGCAATAGGACTTCATTAAGGCACTCATATGTCCAAAGTGTTCCTTTACCTGTATGAACAAAACCGTTCTTGTATGGTAGCAAGGAAGTTGATGATGAAAACTGCTGAAGTCTACAGTGGTGAATTTGAGCCCACAATTACACATCTTTCACACATAAGAGCTAGAGATATAGTTGTATGTTGTGAATGTCCTACTTCCCTGAAAAGGAACGCAACATTATTCCCAATGTGCCAGTTTCCCATCCTTTCCTGCCTTCCTTAGACCTCTGAGGAAACAATTACTTCAATGCCATGGATGAAATATTGAACTCCAAACTTCTTGCTCTGACTTGACAGCATTCAGCCATATAGAGATCTACTGAGTTATTTAATTCAAAATTATTTGCTCACTTTTAAACTCACAATAGTAGTTCTTACTTTTCATTTTTATAATATGAGCAGTTGTTCTTACATTCTGGATCCAAGGAGAATTCATAGATTCCCTATAAATCAGAATTGTGACACAAAGACTATTGCAATTTCCTTAGAAGCGGTATTCAGAATTTTGAAATCATCAACAGCGAACAATAAGACCCCTTTTTAAGGTTGGACAAAATTATAGAAAGAAAAATAGCACTGATATCCACTAGAGAAGGAGGGTGCTCTCTTATTCCTACTTTTTTATATCAGTAAGAAAATAAAATAGCAATGACATGTCCATTAAGAACTGCTTAAAAAGGAATATATACAAAATTGATATTTGGCAAGACCTTGATATTCATATTAGTGGCAAAAACTTCTATCTTCTATCAAAACAGTCTTTTTACAGAAATATGGGAAGGCTGTATGTCTTTTTTTCATTTAATTTGGTAACACCAGTGTTTAAATTGAGCTTTTCAAAAGGAGAGAACAAAGTTTTTGTTTTTTTATTGCAGTGCATTGAGTAATAGCTCTATGAAAGCACTGTAGAAAAGATGATAGCTGTTTTTCAGCTTTTCCTTCCATTTCCAAACAACAGTATAAATCAGTTTATGAAATATCTGCATATATAAAACACAACTGTTTAAGAACATAGTAATCATACGAATTATTGCAATTACATCACGGAGTTTTACTTGTTAAGAAAGCCAAAAGCAGATTTTTATGCAGCAACTTCATGAGCACTCACAAACAAGTGATGTTCTGATATAAAGGGACTATTTGGACTATAGAATTCAATCCCCTGAAGGCAGTTACATCACAGGTTATGTGTAAAGGAATCAAACATCATTTCTGAGTTACTTTTTGTCCTTTGTATTCCCACTGGAAGATTGGAACTCCTGAATGTTAGAGAATAACAATTAGTTTTGTACCATTGTTCTCCACTATTAAAAGCAGCTATTCTGGTTCCTCCAATATGGTTCTGTATCTGCCCTGTCCACACACACTGACCTACTATGTCTCTCTTTCTTGTTTTTTTGTAGGCCTTTGTTAAATGAACTTAAGTCTTGTACAATATGCTTGTATGCTTGACTTTCAGACACTGCAGATCATCACAGCAGTTCTTGTTTGCATTTATTTGAAGCTAAATTTATCCTTCTTCAACATGTGGACTAGTATGACAGAACTGTTTGCAATATCTGTTAAATTGTAGGCTCTACATTTTAGTCATGTTTTCCAATCCTGACTAAAAATATTTAGGTTGACATTCCCTACAATCACATTTCCATTTTCACAGCCATCTAACACGTTTCTTATAGCCAATATGAAATCAATTTATGTGGTAATTTCTTTTTCTTACTTACTTGATTCCAACTGATGACGTTTCCAGAGTAACGGTTCTTATTAGTTCCTAAGAGTGTTTTTTTCCTGAAATCTTTACTGTTAAATCACATTCATATTAATTACAGAAGTTCTCAAGATCATTCAGTTTCTCTTGCTCCTCTGGTAATCTTTCACTGTAGCGGTATCTCTGAACTTTAGGATATCAGCAATTTTAAAGAACATATTGCTTCATAGATTTTAACATCTATTGTATCTTGATTCTTAGGGAATTCTGCAATTAATATAGTGATACTGATATCATTTCATCGCTATGTATTGTAACTATATATTGGTGAACTTATAGCCAAAAGAAAAATTATCTAAAGCTAGTGTCTGCAATGAGAATTCAGGTAAGTTGATACGATCCACGTTGATGTTTAGTCCTTCATTCTACAGAGTACATCGAGCATGAAATTCAATAATTTTCCTACATTTTATAAATTTTATGATAGTTAAGGAAATATTTAAGAGTAATATAAATTTAAAAAGTAACTGGATATTCTTTTGATGGAAGATGTTGAACCCACATGATTTTATGGTGCCAGGATGAAGAGGAAAATAGAACAGAAATTAGCAGAAATCATCAGGCTGCATGAATACTAACCAGGTGGTCTAAAAATGCAGTATCTGTCAAAATAAAATATTTTTTATCACATTTTACTAGCAGGACTTCAGACAGAATATGGATGTTTATTTCAATCAGTACCATAAAATTCTAATTTCATCCTGTTCTTTTTTCTATGAAAATGATCAAGTTGAACCTACATGAATAGTTCAGCAATATAAGGGCAAAAACTGTGTCTTTTTCTGTTTAACAGGAGACTTAAATTTTTATTCCTTTCAAGAGAAGATTATTTTAAAAAAGAAAGAAAACAAAACATACAGATACAGCTGTAATTTCACAGTATTCCTTTCAGCAATTCCAGCATGGCTTCATTCTCTGCATATTTGCTGAGGCTCTTACAAGTAAAGTTAAGAATTCACTTTCAGAAAAGTATTTTAGTAACCATTATTTTATAGCATGTAGCCATGAATTTGAAAAAGATCATTAACGTGACAGTTTTTTCCTTCTATTTTGACTGTCAGTGCCCTGAGTGTCTTGGCTACATACTCTCTACAACTTTAGTATCCTTCAATAAATAAAAACCACCCAACAGACAGGAGTCCAAGTCCATCCCAGAACTTTCTCATTATTATATTTAACAGTTTGCTTTTAAAAAAATGTTAAGCACCAAAATGTTGAAATATTAGCTGTACCGCTTTTTGTTAGTATCACAGTACTATTAGGGAAAGATTACAAGAACTGGTGATAATCCTTGCACTAATAGCTTGTAAATCCTTCTGGCTGCAGTCCTGCAGAATGACATGACTGCGCATGGACATAGATGCACACATCTTTGCTATTTCTGAAAAAAATCTTTGTTTCACTTATTATTTTGATGCGGAAAGAGTTATAGCAGACAAGTTTCTGTCTACATCAGAGAAATTATTGGAACATACTAAGTGAGAATAGAGAATTTAGAATTTAGAATGTAGAGAATGGAAACTCAAGGTAACAATGATGAAAGGATCCACAAAACTCCATACAATAATTTCCATGTCCAGACACACAAGTGTTAACATCCAACAAACTAGAGAGGAACAAGCACTAATGTACATGAAAATCAAGAAATCCCAGCTGACTGATGGGAACAGTTGCAGGCTGGCTCTCTAAAGAAAGTATTCTCCATAAGGATCACACTGATGTGTGATATTCAATGTGATCTTTATGGACGCACTGGATGTGTTTTGGTGACTTTTGAATCACTAGCTAATTTCAGCAAGTTCTCAAAGATAGATAAAGGTCTTTTAGCCATATACATCCTTCAAGTTTTATGAAAAAACATCTCTCCAGTTTAATTATAGTACTGTTTGTGACCTTACTCAGGGAAAGTCTATAAGGTCAGCTTAAGAGAATTCAAACTTAATGCAAAAAGATAAAGATGACAGCTTTTTGCTGCTCACAGGATTATGTTAACATTATTTTATGTATAGGAAATTAACATCCTATTGAAGTCTTCCTGGATAGAGAATAATTTAATTTGAAGTAGTATTCTGGAGGTTAGGTTGATCAGATCCACAGATTCTCTCTTCAACCCATTCAAAAGCTTAACTGCTCTGTGTGCCTTTTCTCTTTTTCCCAATACTCAATCAGATTTTTCCTTGTTTGCAGTTCAGTTTTTTCATTCATTTTGCTGCAGATATCCTGGAAGATTCTGATTCCATTTTTGCTATACTCAGCCATTAGATATTTGAGGACTGACAGTAGGATCCCTTTTCAGCTCTCTTCTTTGAACATAACAAAATCAAGTGTTGCAGCTTCACCTTGTACACCACATATATATCTATCCACAAATTAGTGAAATTATAATGTATTATTCTTATTTGTTAATTATATTATTATATTATATATTATATATTATATTATATAATTAATATTATATGTATTGCTTTACATATTTGCTTTAAATATTCTGACTTTTCAATCTCTATTGTGAATAAATAAATAACAAGTGTCAGACATCAAGATGTTTAATCAGAATTATAAAAGTATTCTAGAAAGTGTGGGTTGTGTGGAAAAGATGAAAATGTAATTGTATTTAAAGGTGGTCATAAATCTTTTTTTGTTATTCTGTGATAATGCAGTAGTTTATTGGTCACTTCTGCAGTTTTTCCTTTTAACTGTAGTATGACATAGTACAGGACCCCTACTTAACAGCAAGTAATAAATTTTATACACCTCTGATAATCAGTCTCATCAACTCAAGTGTGGCCAAGTGAAGCATGTAACCTCTCATCCCATACCATGTGAAATTCAGATGGACAAGGAAGGTGATGTCATTCTTTCCAATCCTGCTTTGAAGTTTTCCAGAAAAAGATCCTAACAAACCTTTCACACGTCATCAGAGTAATAATGAAATGCATTAAAACTAATGTTCATTTCTCTTCTGTGCTTTGAAGCAGCAGAGGAGCCCAACCAGATTAAGATTTATAACACTTAGTGACTCCCTGAAAATGCAAAATATATACAGCTTAAACCATGCTGGGTGGAATTCAGCATTTATGCTCAAGTTACAGCATTTCATTTACGTAAAAGAAAAAGTGAAACATAAGAACTGGCAAGTGTCTTAAGTACATAAATGTGCCATCATTTTTTTAAGTATACCAGGTAAAATATGCAGGGAAAAAATAAGACAAGTAGTCAGTAGCAGGCATCAATGTACCCACAAAATAAATGTATCAAGAAACTGCAATTGAACTCACCATCTAAAAACGTATGTATAATACAATGTGCTTCACAGTCAATTGATGACAGTCATCTTATATCACGGTGGACACAGTATCATGACAAGAGTAAAATACCATGCTTTGTTCAAGAAAATATATTATTTTAATAGAAAACAAACAAACAAACAAATAAACAAAGAGAACAAAGTAGGTAACCATTAATGTGAAAAATAGTTTTCCTTAAAACCATAGATAAGGACGAATTGATTTTATATTTGAAAGAATTTAAAAAATATTTCACAGTCCTCTCATATTGCATGCTTGTGCACGGATTAACATCTTAAAATTTTGTGTTTGTAAGAGATTTTGAGCCATCATTTTAGACTGATATGCTCAGAAAATTTATTATGCATTATATGCAGTAGATAGCATTTATATCATCCATCAGCTAAATTTAGTCTCACTGTGGTAACCCACCTAGGGAACAGGCTGTGACTGTGATTAATTTTGCTTTTTAATTTTTAGTCTCTACTCTGTATGAATTGCAGCATGACAGTTTGGAAGAGCCAAATGTGTCTCAGATTCAGTAGGAATTTACATGAGGGGGAAGGGCAAGTTCACCTGGAAAACTACAGAGAAAAAGTGAATAGTTTTGCAAGGATATTTTCTGGCTAGCTAGAAGTAAGAATGAAATTAGTATGACAGTAAATCCACAAACTGCTTTATTTACAGCCTGTAGGGAAGAGCACTCAGAGTGACAGTCTGCCTGTCTTCTCTGAACTACTCCACAATTAGTATGCACATTTGGTAAAAAGAAGTTTTCTTTATAGGATTTTAGAGGAAGATCACCTTAGTTAAAGCAGATGCAAGGTTTTCCCATAACAGGCTACCATCAGAAAGAAAGACATAGAAATGTATGGTATATCTCTATATGGAATCTCTATGGAATACCTCTAATAGAAATAACAACAAAAAAAAGATCCTTTTCTGTCAGAGATGCACTGCATAGTATAGCTTATGCTCATATAAGTAAACAGCTTTGTCCTTTCTTATTGCCTACTGGGAAAAAGTCTGCCCTATGTGTAAATATTAATTAATAATTAATACAATTAACCTAGTGCTGCTCTCTTAAACCTCTGGGTTTAAGGCATTTAATCTTCTCTGGCCACATCTTTAGTCAGGGTCCCTAATACAGTGGGTCAGAAGTGGACAAAGCAGAACTTTTTGCAACCTTAAGATGATAACTACCAGTATGAACAATCTCAGCCAATTTCTCTGCAGATTAGTTTGCCATCCTGAAAGGTAGTTCATTCTGATCTATTTTGATTTTACAGGGAAATGGACAAGAAACGCTTACATGGTAAGTGACCAGCAGTTACTATTGGTATCTCTTTTTGGGGACAGTAATCAACTGCTTCTTAAACTGTTTCCAGACTGCAAATGAGACTGTAGGACAGATGTCTTCTTTTGATCCAGCTGGCTCAATATCTGACATTACCCCTCAACACTTTCACAAAGTATGTGAGAGTTTTGCGTATCTGCCAACATGCAGCATTGTGAAAAACAGCTCCATTATTTAGTATTAAATTTTTATAGCAAACTCATGTAAATTATGCCACTCACATATCAACGTATCACATATCAAGGCCTTTAACATTTTAGGAAGACACAACAATCAGCTACAGAAAGTAACATTTTCTACTGCCGCAAAACAATCCAGAAGACAAGACCCATTTTCAGGTTGACTATGTGAACTTGCTCTTTCCAGTGCAGTTGTTTGCTAAAACAAAATTCACCTGTGTTTTTAAATAATCTTTTCAAATTCTAATTGGAGGAACAAGCTAATAGTAATCGCACTGAGGCCATGTGTCAACAGGGAGACAATAGTCAGTGGGTTAATTCCTATTTAACTACACTAAAGGTTCTATTAAAAAGATTTGTTAAGATATATTAGCAGATCTAACCTTCAGCTGTTCCCTGAGCTTTATTTTTCAAACCTTTCAGATGTGCCCGTGGAAACCCACAAGTTGCACAGGAAAATAAAAATGGCAGATCAAGAAATTCACCAACCGATCACCAATCTTGCCTTGGACTAATAATGTAATGTGGATGTGCCACAATTTCTGACCAAGACCAGAAATTCTATGTTACTATTTATAAAGATTTCCATTTTTAATAAGTCCATTTATAATGTGAAACCAGATCTGTTTTCCACCGGAATTTCCTTCTCCTGAAATAATCAGAAGTAAATGTCTAGAATAGAATCATAGTCATAGAATGATTTGGGTTGGAAGGGACCTTTAAGATCATCTAGTTCCACCCCCCTGCTATAGGCAGGGACATCTCCCTCTAGACCAGGTTGCTCAAAGACCCATCCAGCCTGGCCTTGAATGCTTTTAGGGAGAGGGCATTCACAACCTCATGGGGTAACCTGTTACAGTGTTTCACCACTCTTGCAGCATAGAATTTCTACCTAATATCTAGTCTAAATCTGCACTGTTCCAATTTAAAGCTATTTCCCCTCGTCCTGTTGTCCTATCACTACCTGCCCTTATAAAAACTCCCCGTCCAGCTTTCCTGTAGGCCCCGTACAGGATACCTATTTTCAACTTAATCATGGTGATATTCTATAACCTGTCATATGCTAAACCCACATCAGTGGGTCTAAGGTATCTTCTGGATTTGAAAATGCGTTTCCAGATGGTCACTGGATCTATGGAAGAGAACCATTTAAATACTATAGAATGCTTTGCTTATGTTTGCTGTTACTATTTTAAATTTTACATTCTGGAAGCAAAATCTTTGCAGTCAGTTTTTACTAGCTGTTTTGACAGACATTTCTCTGAGATTTCTAAGTGTATTTGAGTTTAAAAAGGACACCTTTCTTGACAAGTGGAATACAGAAAGTCAGTTCTCTTATCTCTCCTTATTGTAGGATGGTTGCAAACCCTTGCATTTTTTAAATAAGTCTGTGAGTTAAGTGAGTCTGGTAGTCTCTAACACCAAGAATGCATTTTTTGAGAGTTCATATAGTTATAATTTATAATTTCTAGAGCAAATAAGTGAATCTTTAGGACCTACTGTGCTGAGTGTCTGGGAATTGTTTTTCTGTCCAGTAATATATATGAAAAGTTCTTATTTCTTGTTAGATGCATTTCATAAGCTTAAGATACATTCCTTACATTGCCAAACAATTTAGGAAAAAGGTAGTCTATAAAAAAAAAAAGAAGAAAAATGAAAGATGAAATTTACAAAACGCATAACAATTGGGGAAGTGAGGAAGGAGGAAATAAAGTCTGAGAAAAGAAGGTCTGTTTTGACTTGAATACAGACAATAGCATATGTTTAACTTACATGTCTGTGTATAAGTTACTTGCTTTGTACGGTAGCGGTACATGGTATCAGCTTAGAGAAAATTTTCAAGAGTAGTGGATAAAAATCAGGAACAAAAACGTACACAGGTAGACTTTGGTAGCAGAAAAAAAAGTGATGCCAAATGGAAATAATATGATGGGTATCCAAGGGAAGAAAAGAGAGAAAAAAACTACTTTTTCTTTATTATTTGGAAAAAAAAAAAAAAAAACAACTTCTCAGATGTTTTTCCTTCCAGTTATTTACATCAAAAGTCAACCAATTCTTAAGTGGCAAAAGATGCTTTATGTTCCTTAGTATTTTTATATTTCTCAATTACTTTCAGCTATCCTTAAATTTATTGTCCAATCTAAGTTACTTCTCCCAATTCCTTGTACAGCGATGAAGAGAGGTAGCCACTTCCTGTACTGATTTATCTTCTCATTTTAAATACCTGTTTTAGAATAGGACGAGGTGGTCTCCAAACATGCTTCTCTACTTACCTAGTTATACTGCAGAAACAGTATCCCCGGCTTAGACACATGGATTGAAAAGTAGAGAAACTAAGATCACAAATGAAGCCTATACCTGAGCAGAAACAAAACACAGTGATCTAACTACCATTAACATCTCCACATGGTAGATCAACAAAATACCAAACTCATTCCTCAATTTCTATTTTCTCTTTCTTTGTTATAACTACCTCCGTCTTCACAGACTAAAAAAAACAAACAAACAAAAAAAACACCTCCTTATGTATTTATTCTTCGAATCTAAGGAATTGCGACAATTCTTAAAAATGAGAAGGAAAATAATAGACTTAGCACCAGAAGAAGTGAACTACTAAATAACTTGTGAGTAAAAACAGGATGATTAATAAAGAAATGAGTAATTAAACAAATAAAAGCTTCATCCAAATGTGGTTTTGTTGAGAAAAACACATGTAAAATATGGAAATATGTATTCTAGCTTTTTACGTAGACAGATTGGATACTCTGAAGGTGCTCACAGCAGAATATATATTCTCTAATAGAAGGCTTAGCTCATCTACCAGATCTGTAATTCATCTGTCACTGTTGAAAAAAAAAAAAAACCCACAAAATTTCAGCCAAAATGATTCAGACATTTCTAAGAACAAGTGAGGTAAAAATATTTTCTCTGCCTAAGTCAAGAATATTCTGGCAGACTTTTCCTGGGAACATTTAGCAATTCTTATTTTAGGGTGAAAATGTACCCACTGCTGACTGATGGAGATGATCTTTGTGTCAGGGATGTGTCTTGAATCTTTCTGAAAATCCTCCAATATGAAGCCAAAATGTGGGTTTGAGAAAAATAAAATAGTAATAATTATAATTAAAAAAATAAAGGTGAAGAAAATGGAAATTTTTACACTTTGCAGTATTTGATTTTGCCATGTTCTCTAATACCTTGCCTTTGCATCTCTGTGTGCACATATACACGTGTGTATGTGCATACTGTGTATTTGACACAGATATTTAGTTCTCTAAGTGATCAAGTCTTTCTTTTTAGTTTGTACTGAATCAGTCACTTGAGATGTTATTGATATAAGATTAAAATACACCTAGGAGCAATAGTATTTTCTGAAAAAAAAAATCTGTTAATTGTTATTGTAATGAATCCACACCATTTTCTTTATTCAGTGTACTCCTAAGTCAGTCTACTTAATGCAGATATTTGGGAATGTATTTTCTTTTGTGCACAAGATTGGGAAATGAAAGCCCCACCAATATTCTTGGTACACTGTTTAAAGCACTTAATACTCTGTCTTATGAGCCTAAAAATGATGTTTGAAGTGTGTAAAGGGTTGCAGAAAAAAACTCTGCATATTGCATGCAAAATCATTTCAAATCAGGTGGGTTGTGAAAAGACTTTAGAGCTGCCTGTTGCATATTAAATAACTGTGAAATTTTAGATTAAATACACTTCTGGATGTGGCATCTTTATTCTTCCTTGGGTAGAAACTGTAGCATAAGTGAAAGCCAGTCCTGAACTAAATTCAGGTAGAGCAAAAATAGACAGAACAGAACGGGAGGATGATTATGATGTAGAAACAGCCTCCAGAGATATTCTGTTATTAATTGCAGCAGAAATCAATTAACAGGGCAGTTCAAGAAAGGCTTATCTGTTTTTGATAGAAGTTGTCCCTATCATCTTTTCCTCAAACATACTGAGAAACAGCATGAGCACCTAGAGAAGAAAGCATAAAGCTATCTTCTCCATTTACAGATATCTGACTGAAAATCTTTTCAATATTGGCTAAGGAAAGGAAAAGGGAAATAGTTGCTAGCAAATTCTGGCATTATATGCTTCTTTTCTGGAAGGACAAGAAGGAGATCAGTGTCCAAAGCACTGTTACCACATAAAAAGCATTATGGGTCCTGACACTGTTCAGTAGCTATGTTGTCTCTATTTGCTCCAGGATCTGAAATTTCTTTAATATGCAGTATTGTTACTGCCACAAGGCCACGTAAATTCCTCACTCACAACAAGACTGCACCCATCTTTCCTTGGACTGATGCACAGGAAGACAGATACAAATAAGAGTATGAACAGTAGATTCACATGTAGTAATCTCATGTGTCCCACATTAATTATTGGAGAAGAAAATGGAAATTATTTATCTCTTCCCAGAAATATAATCCGGAATAAATTTGATATCAACATCTGTTGATTACTAAAACACATTATTGTGTTTCTAGTAATGATATTCCTTTTCAGAAAGTTTTGGGGTTTTTTTCTTTTTTTTTCTCCTCTTACAATTATCCTTGTGTCTCCTTTAAGCATAATAAAAGCTGTTTTATTTAAAGTCCTAACCTGTTTAACACAGCCCAGATTGTCCACTCTAGACAAAATATTTTCTTATTCATAGTCAGATTATATCATGAATATTTCAGTGTTCTGACATTTTATTTTACAATTAAAAAATAGCCATAAGATAAAGACAAAGGATCTCTGGACAAATGCAGACTTCTGCTGAGTTTCTACAGTCCCAATAAAAAGCTGTGTTTGCTTACGTGAAGAATGACTGAATGAGTTGTCACATTTTCTTTTGTCTGATTGTAAAGCCAAATGATTCAGTCTTCTAAATGCAACATCTCTAAATATGTTTGGCTACATAGCTTTTTCCTGTTTATAAATTACACTATTGCTTTATAATGAAAAAAAATTATGAAAGTAAGGAGGAGAGATTACATTAAAAGATAATTGCTTTATCTGTAGCTTAATCCCCTGAATATCAGGCTACAATTTCCCTTCAAGAGATGGAATACTTTGAAATGGCACTACTAATTTGAGTGGAATATCAGGACATTAATCAAACATCCATAGTGCTACATGCTGGGTAGGCATGACAAGTCTTTAAGGAATTGATCTGGCAAAGTGAAATTCTAAGACATCTGGAAACACAAATGATCCAGTGGGTAGTTGCAAGTCTACATGAACTGAGTAGTGGGACCATCACATTTACATGCGTATTTAAATACAAAGTTAAATGAGTTGTGGAAGATTGAAGCAGTTTTATTTGTAGCTACTATGCTGAAAACAATATGCTTTAAGGCTTGACTAGCTCTAGTCTCTATATTTTGTTTAATTCAGTTGTCAAAGCTTTCAGCTTGTATAAAATAACTCACTAAAAGGTTATCTTGGGATGTATTTTCGTATTGCAGGTAATCAAAACAGAATATAGCAGAATTTTGTTGGAAACTTATAGCAGAGCAGATATGGAATAGGATCACTGGGATGTGGTGATGTGAGTAGACCTAATGAAATGCCACTAAAGCTACAAACCATTTAGACTGGAAAATAGACTCATGTGGGATCCAGTGTTTCACTCCTGGTAAAGCTTGATTTTCTGGCTCAGTAGCTGCTAGCCACATGGGTGATGTCCCACCTACCTGATACAGTCACTGAATCATATTGCTTCACTCGATTCTTCCTCTCCATTCTTTTTGCATATTCAGGGTTATAAAGTAGCTGTTTCAAGATGTATAATTCACACCACTTGTTTTTCTTTAAGTTCAAAATTGCGTTTATATTTACTGTTGATAGTTTTGAGAAGACAATAAGATTATTTCAAGTTCTATTCCTTTTGAAACAATGCTGCATATTCCACTTCAGATTAAATATGTATTTGTGTATGTAAACAAATTGGGAGAGAATGAAAATGGTCAATATAAATGGCTGCCTGCCTCAAAAGACCCCATGCAGACTCAAATGACTCACTACTCACAGTAGTTTTCAAGATCAGAGCCTTAATTTGGCATGGCAGAAAACAAGTAATTAGGAAAGGTAAATATATTGCAGTCATTATATTCATCAGGCTATGATTGGGAGATTATATCTGGTATTATTATAGAATGGCTAACATTGGAATGGAGTTGGGATGAAGTTCAACAAGGCCAAGTATCGGATCCTGCGCTTTGGTCACAACAACCCATGCAATGCTACGGGCTTAGGACAGAGTGGCTGAAAAGCCACAGTGTGCCCAGGTGGTCAAGAAGGCCAATAATCCTGGCTTGTATCAGGAATAGTGTAAACAGCAGGAGCAGGGAAGTGATCATCCCCCACTCAGCTGTGGTGAGTTGCACCTCAAGTACTGTGTTCAGTTTTGGGCCCTTGTTTGAGCTCTTGTTGGGGAAAACTGAGGCAAAAAAGTTGTTGAGTACTTTCTCCATGTATATTGAAGCCAGATCTCCAGTTTCACTCACCAGGAGAGGTACACTTTCTTTTATCTTCCTTTGTTATCCTATATACTTGAAGCCTATGTACTTGAAGCTTAGAATCCATGATTGTGTATCAATAGCTAATATCATTTTACCCATGGGTTTTAACATCACAGTAATTTGTCATTTTATTACCCATACTCCCTATACTGAGAGATTTCTGTTAACACTGCAATCAGCTTTGTTTTTTACCATGAAGTATGATTATGCATAATCAGCAAACTGTTCTTCTGCTGACACTCACTTAGCTTTTTCTAAGTCCAGTGCATTTATCAAACTGATCATCACCCTGCAATCTTACAGACTAAATCAGAGAATACTAATATCTTTGTGAAGCACAGTATGCCTCTATGAAAGCTGTGTTGAATCTTTCTCCATGTTACTTTATTTAACTAAATATTTACTTTGTTCTTTATTAGAATTTTAAAGAAGTAGCCTATTTCTGAATCAAATCTGTTAGTCTTTAATAGTCATCTCCATAGACTTGTACAAAGCATTTGACACTGTAGATTTATATTAGATATTAGGAAGAAATTTTTTACTATGAGGGTGATGAGGAATAGGTTGCTCAGAGAAATTGCGAATGCCTAGATGTTCAAGGGCAGCTTCCAGCAACCTGGTCTACAAGGGACTTACAAAGATCATCTAGTCCATCTGCCTGACCACTTAAGTGTTAACCAAATGCTTCTTAAATACTTAGAATCACAGAATCACAGAATTGTAGGTGCTGGAAGAAACCTCAAGAGATCATCTAGTCCAACCCCCCTGA
Organism: Aquila spilogaster; assembly: GCA_024606505.1. Taxonomy (NCBI): domain Eukaryota; kingdom Metazoa; phylum Chordata; class Aves; order Accipitriformes; family Accipitridae; genus Aquila; species Aquila spilogaster. The sequence goes on from JANHGO010002509.1 coordinate 14,625, forward strand.
CAAAGCAGGCTCCTTACAGCAAGCTGCACAGGTAGGCATCCAGGTGGGTCTTGAACGTCTCCAGAGAAGGAGACTCCACATCATCTCTGGGCAACCTGTTCCAGTGTTCTATCACCCTTACTGCGAAGAAGTTCTTACACACATTTGTGCAGAACTTCCTATGCTTCAGTTTGTGGCCATTTCCCCTTGTCCTATCATCACACACTGCTGAAAAGAGTCTGGCCTCATTCCTTTGCCTCCTGTACCTTAGATATTTATAGACGTGGATCTGATGACATGGTCACTGATGAAGATGTTGAACAAGACTGAACCCAGCACTGACTCCAGTGTAGCAGTGGATATGTAGGGGGAAAAAAGTTAAAGACAGCAGGACTACTAAGTGCTGGAATGCGTTACCTGGGCAATCTGGAGATTTCTGGTATAGGGATGTCAAAGAAAAGGGATAGATAAGCATCTCTCAGTAATCTCAATGATAGGAATGACCTCTTCTTGGCTCTCAAGGTTATTCTGCATCCCAGTTCTCTATTGTTTTATAACTAGTGCTAATTCACAGTTTGTGATATTCAATATATTCATAAATGCTCTTGAGAAGGAAGTGAGCAATGATCAAGTTATCACCTAACTGCTTGCTTCCTTTTCTGGATTAGCAAAAGTGTATTGAGCAACACTAACCCACTAATCCAATCCCAAGTATCAACAAATTGCTGGGCAGACCTCCCTACGTCTATTATTCTATGATTTTGCATCACAAGACTGGCATGTTGATCCTGAGAGTTAAATAGAGTGACCTCAGATACTCTTTGTTTGCAGCATCTGATCTGAGGCTAATTTCTCACAGGGCTGACAAACAAACCTGGAGCATTATCCACCTCTCCTCTGCTTCGTGCTGTCTTGAATTTGACCTGGCAGCAACAGGACAAAATGTGATTCCAGGAAGGGCGGGCAGAAACTTTGTGATGCTTTTGCTCCTGTTAGATTAAGACGCAGTTCCCTCAAAAAACATTTGCTGTGGTTTGAAGAAAGCAAAAGCTGCAATTGCTCACAACAATATCAGTATTTGCTAGTGAGGAAAGATACCTGAAAGAGAGTAAAAGCCTTCTAATGCATGTAGCTTTGTTAGAGAGGCAGTCCATTGTGTGAGGGACCTTACCAAGGGGCAGGAGAAAGAGTGGAAGAGCTGGTGGACCTGGAAGTGGTTTGAGGACAGAGTATCAAATGAGGATGAGGCAGGTGAGGTGAGACACTAGCACTTTGCAGGAACAGGTTCAAGAACTCTGAACGGTGCAGGGGCTGGGGCGTGCTTTCTTTGCCCTTCTGATTCTATTTCAGAAACATTCACTGCATCTCATCTGCTTCTTTTCTTTCTTACTTCTTGTCTTTCCAGTCCTTGACTGCTGTGTCTGAAAGGCTTTGAAAAGTTGTAGCACAGTTTAGAAGTGGGAGAGGTGTTTCATTTCTGGCATGTAATAACTCATTGCCTCACATTATACTTCATGGTGCTGGTGCAAGTGGATCTCACCTCAGTGCAGACACCACTGGGAGGCACTTCTATGTGCTGCATGACTTTTCTTAACAGGAATCTTTTAATCCTGATTCACTGAGAGGGTTTTCCAATCCAGAGCGTTTCACTCATATCTCTGACCAGGACTGCTGTGGGAATGTGATCAAAGGCAAAGATATTTTGTAGGACTAGCTGCTAAGGAGTGTCTCCAGTAAGGCTTTGCAGGGATTATGGCTCTGAGCAGGCTCACCTTTTAGCCCAAATTAGTAGATGAGCTGCTGCATGGTGTCATCAGTAGCTAAGAGGGTTCACAGACAACAGTACCATTTCCTTGTTGGAGAATCCTTGAGGTCATGTCAAGGATAAACTCTTAGTTTCAATGGAGAAGCCTGAGTGCTGTTAATCATTGCCATGAAATCAAAGAACTTGTCTTACCCTATTATTGAGAAAAAAAGGCATCTAAAAGCTTATCTTGCAATAACAGATCTCAGTAACCAGCCAAAGCACAAACCAAAGCCTACTGGTTTTCCTTCTCACTGAAATTTTGTTTATGCTTCATCTCAAGGAAAACATATCCCATACAATCAGGAGATTAGCAGGAAGGTACTGAATTAGGCAGAATGTTTTAAAAAACTCATTAACATCTATAAAGATGTCAAACTGATTCTTGGGCAGTGTTTAAAAGCTTTGACCCACCCATACTGCAGAAGTCTCTGATATATCATTTTGTTGAAACTTTGCTGAGTCTCACAATTGTGCTATGAGATAAACTCATTTATTTCAGTTGTTCCTCCTGCCAGGGTTGTTTGCAGAGAGGGTGTGATGAGTGTTGAGGGATGAGGATTGAGGACACATTTGCTTGTTCAGTTCAGAGGGCTTTTTACAATCACTTATTTTCAAAGACCCACAGAAGAAAGAAAATACATTTCTCTTCTGCTTGTCTGGATCTGAAGCAAGCTGTTGTGTTGCTTCAGTGTCCTTATGATGACTCAGTGTCCTCATGGGATTAACTTGTTGAAATTTTAAGCTCATGGCCTTTTGGACTCTTTAATTCATACAGAAGCAATTTTTGTTTCTCTTTCTTCTTGAGCAGAGAAATCATCTGAATGGACCTCAGTTTGTTGAGATGTAATTCTAGATGTCTTAGGGTCTTACAGTGTGGAAATTTTACTCCAGATAAACTGTAAGGGCAGTATTATTTGTATGAAAATTCTCCAACATGCATATTGTCTTTTTAGTGATGTTAATTGAAGAAGCTCTAGACACCAAAATCCTACTTAAAAATTCCACTACTTTTTTTTCCTGGAGTCCTTCAGATCTGTCTGAATTTTCTAAGGCAGTTGTCTACACTCTGCCAGGCAAACAATTTCCCGATTCATACAAATTCTCTGTATTCTGTTAGTGATCATGCTAACAATTGTTTTTCTAGGGAGTTTGCTGTATGTGACATAAAGCTTCCCAGATTTACATAGTCAAGCAATGAAAGGGTAATTACATGAATGTATTTGTATTAGGTAAAAAAAAATCCACACTGAACTTCTACAAAGGGTTTTGTCATCATGGTCAGTTAAGGAATAACCAAGGGCAGTTAGAATCTTGAATCAGAAAGGTAACCAAATTCTGTAGAGAATTTTCCAACCACTCATAGTCCTTAGGTATTTCAAGGCTATAAGATTCCTCTGGCAGAATATATTTTTCATACAAGATGTGTTTCCTTACTTAAACCACTGTTTTTCTCCAACTAGCACCTTTCTCAAGGGGAACGTGGGCTTGTGTTTTTTTCTGACACAGGTAATGACTGTAATAACACCTTCCTACGTCTTTGCTTCCAGCCAACAAGCCATGTAATATTTCTTGCACAATAGGATCTCATTGAAAGTATCTTACAAAGCTTGCTTTCTGTATGTAGATGTTGTGTCTGTATTAAATCTGATGCCTTGTCTGCGTAGGAGTTATCATTCCATAAGATGACATTAATAGTTTCCTTGTCTTTTGGACCAAAGGGTCCCTGGTTTTAAAACCTGGTATGTTTATAAGTTGCATGTAGTTATTTTTTTGGCTTGCAACCAGATCCAGGTGAATGTCTTGATCCTTCTTTGCTCCACATGCCTATTAATACACACTCCAGCTCCATGTCTCGACTAGGAGGTAGCAATTAATTTAGCGCTTCCCGAACTACATCACAAGTCACCTGGGGTCATTTGTGTTTCTTTTTCCAACTTGACACAAAATAGCTTGAATTTTTCATGGTTTCCAAAATGCATCACCAATACAGAAGCACTGAGGTTTCAAGCCTCTCCTAAACATACTCTTGTTTGCATACACATGTCCTGCCTCTTTGTGGGATGCAGAGAAGAAGGTTAGACTGAGCAAGAAGAGTAGCTAGGAAAAAAAGGTGGAAGTGGCCCCGGTCATCTTATACTTGAGAGAAATTCCATCAGCCCAGCTAGCTGTGTGGGTAGGGCTGAAATTTATCTTTCAGGCTAATGACCAAATCCATCAACTTTTGGACAAGGATGAGCAAGAAGGGTCCACATTCAGGACAAAGGAGCTGTGGATGGGATGGTGAAGGATGTCCCACACACTCTGCCTGTGAATTCAGGGATGACTTTGAGAATAATTGGGTAACTGCTTCCACCTCAGGAACAGGGGTACAGCAAACCATGCTGAGTGTGCTGAGGGGCCTGCTGCAGTTCTGTCTGAAAGATGGACTCATCCCCAAAGAACTCTGCTCCAGAGAAGTTATTTGTCTGCTCTGCGAATATATCCTGTAGAAGCATGCCCATGAAAAATCTCCTTCATGAACCTCTTCAGACTATTGCAGCAGCAGCCTGACATGACTTCTTCAGCCCCATGAAGACCCGAATCTTGTCTAATAGTCCTGTCTCATGCAACTCAATGCCAATATCCCCTGGAGGAGGGAACAGCACAAAAAAAATTCACTATGAAAGTAACACCCGATTCCCTTTCTCTCAGCTGCCAATGAGTAATTCTCTTGCATCCTGAGCTGACAGGGTCCTTTTGGCATGGGGTAGCTGAGGATGAGGCAGGTGGGTGCGGTGCTGGGGGATGGGTGTGTGGAGGCATGGTCTAGCAGTGAAAAAGGGATGGAGTCCCTGTGTTGGGACTGGAGCAGAGGGGTGCTGTTTACAGCCCTGTAACATTGGCCCTTTTCTCCTCACTGAATCACCTATGTTGTATCAGCTGGGGCATTAGTCAGAGAACAGGACTGAAGGGGTGATGGTGACTCCTTGCTCATTCCTTTTACCACGCTTTTCTCATTCTCACTGGCATCCTGTTGCCCTGTATTGCCCCTGCCAGATGCAGGCTGCTGAACACATGTATGTCTCTGGTTCACAGTCAGGGGCTCGTGCCCTTGGGTTTGTATGAGGGGACATGTCTGTGTTTCTGTTGGGTCTTGACTGGTGGAAACCACAATGCCCATGTCTATCTGAGCAAAGTTAACACCTCTCCCATGCAAAGCTCTTGTATGCCCAGTGCTGTTTTTCCCTACGTTTGCAGCAACTTGTAAAGCCTTCATTTGTGAAAGTGATACCAGCACATGCTGGAGCTGGCAGACCACAAATACTGGCAGTAGCACCCTGGTGGTAACTGTGGACCCTCGCTCTCCCTGAGAAGCACTGAACAGAATATGCTGAGTTGGAAGGGACCTGTAAGGGTCTTCAAGTCCCCTGCTTGTGTAGGTGCCCCAGCCCTGTCTGCATGTTGGTTCTTGACTCTCCCCAGCTAGTTTGTGCTTTGTTGGAGTTGTAGCACATGCAGTTGAACGCCACACTACAGCCCCAGTATCATCAGTGACAGGCACAGCAAAACAGTGACTTCCTGTGCCTGGATCTGGCTCTCAGATCCGCATTACCCACAGAAAAGCTACCTTTCTTTGCCTGTTCACCATAGCCTTGTAGTTTGTGAGCAAGCCCACTCTGTCTCCAGATGCTGTTTTTGCTGTCTTTCATCTGGGTCCTCCTCTCCCACTGTGGAATTTGATTTTCTTGAATTTCCTTTGGTTTAAGAAGGTCATTTATATCTTCCCCGAGCCTGTTCTGCAAAGCTCTCCCCGACTCCCTTGTGAGCATCCTATTTTTCTGCCTATGAATTAATAAAAGCACAGACCAGAAGGCTGCTCCCATCTCAGCCTTTGTTTGGGACATTCCCAGATTTGAGAATGCATTGTACAACAATATTTCTGAGCGCAGACTTTTTTAACCAGAATTGCAGCTGTGCTCTGTTGATTTGCTATTAGAATGTCACGCAGGACAGTGCCAAGAGTGGTATCTCATCTCCAGATTCCTTCCAGAACACAGGGTAATCTGCCAGGAAACAGGTTTGATTGCACGTGATTTCTTCTCGGCAGACCCATGTTGGTGCAACTATCACCTCATTGCTTTCCCAGCACTTACAGATGGAGCACATAATAGAGCGGCTGGGGATCCTTCCAGGTATAGAGGGTGGCTTGACCGAGCTGGGTCTGCTGATGTCCTCTCAGGCCTGTTTTTTAAAGATAGATATTGTGTTTACCTTGCAGCAGTCCGATGGGAATGCCAAGAGATTTCAGAGATAATCACTAATGGGTCCAAAGTGTCTCCGAGTGTTTCCTTAAGTACCCTCAGTTTATTAGACGCTGCACACTGGGATTTGACCTGTGTTTTTCCTGTTCTGAACCCTTCTCCAATCCCTTATTAACAATTTCAGTTGCTAGCAGCTTACCCCAGTTAACCTTTTCCTAGGTGTGAAGCACAGTGTCGGCTGTACTGGCTTTCTCTCAATTCCTTAATATTTTTTGTAAATAATGGGTCTGTATTTCTTCATCTTCTGCTTATTCCAGTGTAATTGAAGAACCTTTTCTATGCAGCCCATCATATATCTCACTAGTTTACAACCTTTTTCATGCATTTCAGCCTGTCTGAATTTATCCTTGCCTGCCTGGGCTTTTCCTTTGTGTTCATCATTACATGTATGACAGCATTTCCATTTATTGTACAATTGCTTCATGATTCCCATGTCACCAAGTGGCGTCTGATGCAGTCACTGTAAACTCTTCCTGTACTTCCTCTGTTCTCTGTGCATCAGGACAGTTTGTCTTTGTGCTTAACTAAGGGCATATTCATGTGATTGCAAGGGAATTAAGTCAACACATCATAAGAAATTATTACTTGTCAGCTGAAATATAGTAATTGACTCTCTCCCTGTGTTTGAGCCTGTCCTGGTTGTGAAATTAAATGGGCTAGTTTAAGCACCTCTGTGTCTGGGTTAAGCAAACCCATTTCATTTCATTTACAATGGACTAATCTTTTGCATATAGTCAATTGTCACACCAGCTTATTGGCTGTAATGACTCCTGATGCACTAACTGATCTCTTATGATGATGTGAAACAATTCATAACATCTTTCGGTAGCTCACAAGCTCTCTTGCTCTTGCTCTACTGACTAAGTATTTTTTTTCCTAAGGTAAATTTCCCAGGTTTGTTCATAGCTCCTGAAAAAAAAAAAAAAAACAAGCGTTATCCATATTTTAAATCTACTCTTTGGAGTCTCTGTCTTTATTCTGCTACTGCCACATCCAGCTGCACAAGTGACACAGGAAGGCTGGCAGAGGACAGTTCAATTTGATCAGACAGGAAAGCACAGAACTCACTGTCTTTTCTGTCCTTGCCTCCTCTGGCTTGCAGAACATGTAAGAGAGTTTCTAGCTGACACGCTGCAGGCAGCTGTCAGTCCTGTCTGTTTTGACAGAGGCATCTTCCAATGCAAACTCAGTGGTCAGAGCCACTTGTGATGTCTTAGAAGAGGGAGCTGTGGGATCCGATAGACGGTGGAAGATGAGGATTAAGTGGCCTCACCTTCACAAGGCAGTGTTGGTATTTCCTTTCTCCTCCTTTCCTCCCTGCATTTGTGTTGTAACTTTCACCATGGCACAAAAGCCAGCTAGAGCAGAGTTCAGATATTTGCATGCTCCTGATGAGGGTCCAGGACAATTTGCAGGTGTTATTTTCTAAAATAAGGCTAGATCTAGCTTGCCTTCATAAGTAGGTCTGAATTGAATGCAGAAACACTAAAAGGAGGTCCACTTTTAGGGCTCCATGTGTACCACTGCTGAGATGTTTCTAGTGGGATCTCCTTACAAGGGGGTATCGGGGGGGTTCAGCTTCTCTGAAGTGAACTGAGGTCATCTGTTTGGAAAACATGGATACAGAGATCAAGATGAGATGCAATGGGGTGTGTGAGAGCGTGTACAAGTAGTGAGTATGGGAGCCAGGGCAAATGAGACAATAGATAGACGGGGTGGAGTAGTTCAGATGGAAATCTACCTCTTCTTAGCTGAAGAAGCATAAACAGGAAGATGCTGTGACTCATCATTTATTTACTTTTGCTTCTTGTTGGACAGTGAGGGATAGATTGGATGTCTGCAATTTACTTTTTGATTCTGCATTCACTGGGGGACCAGGCAAGTTTGCTCTTTAATGATCTCTGCTGTAATCTCAAGATCCACACCCTAGAGTCAGAAGTGTTTGTGGCCATTGGTATGTCTCCTCTCAGGACCTCCAGGCAGAGCAGACAGAAGAAGATCAGACTGCAGGCCTAGAGTCAAGCGCAACACCTATCTTTTCATCCATTCATTTCTGTTTAGCACAGTTTAGTCTTCTTTATACTGAAGTCATTAAAGCTGTTGGCCTAGATTTTGTGATTGAACTAGTGTTATAACGTGGACATGACCCAGATTTGTTCATGGCTGCAAAACAGATCTTGCAAGAGGCTGCAAGAATAAACTCTGCTTATTAAGTCTTAAATTTTCCATCAAAACTGCTAAGGGCACTCAGGTTAAAAGTAAGCAACTGGTTTTCATAAGAAGGCAACCCAATACATGTTAGTCCTTAATGGAGATCTGGGCCCAGACATGATTGTTGAGGCCTTAAAAGTTTGTTCATTGAATTGTTTTGGAAATACATGGTTCCAAGCGCTTTTAACAGATGAGTGAAAAAACACTGTAGCCATGTAAAAGAATATCCCTGAAAAATCAGGCCATCTTCAAAATATTTGTTCTCTCTGAATGATTGAGTCCATCTCAAGCCTTCAACGGTATCCTGGGAGTGCAAGAGACTTGGTAGAATCTCAAGGGGATAATGGAAGGATGGAGGTTTGATAGCCACAAGTAATAAGGAAGAATACTGCCCCTAAAAGCAGCATTGCAACAGAGAGCAAACAGCGATCCTGAAAGCACCAAAATCACCAGCAGAATATTTACCTAAACATCAGTGATACTCAGGATACTCAAACTGACTTCACCATAGCCAGGAGGGTGCGGGAGCAAAATGTACAATAGGCTCAAAAGGTATCAGTGTACTGGTTCAGGTTTCAGACAAAAGACATTTGAGTGCCCAACTCCAACTAGCTTTGGGAAGATTCTCTGTTTTGTCTGTAGTACAAGAAAGAGACTTCCCAATCAGATTGGGGCCTTCCAGACTGATCATATCTCCCAGGCACCCTGAGGCTCAAGTGTATTTCCTTAGGCTAGACCTCTTTGTCGGAGGTGGGGATAGAATCAGGAGCTAGATCCCAACACCACAAAGATCTTATATCACTGCATCTCAGAGAACAACAGTGGTTTCCTGATAGGAGCTATTTGTTGGTTCTATATTTCTCCTGAGGAGTTCGGCCAAAGTCAAAAATCAGAAGCAAAAAAAAACCCAAACAAAAAAAACCTCACAAAAAAACTTTTATGACTGCTTTGGCATTCGTTCTCATTACTTCTCCACCATAGGTGAATGATGGATGAGATACACAATTGCTCAGAGTATTGCAATGACAGCTGTGTCACCATCTCCAGACCAAAACCCATGGGCTCTAGTATGTCTTCTGGCCTTGTTCTCTAGCTAGTATTGTCTGGAGAACACTTTTTAAATTAGGTCTGACTGGTTTTGGGGTTTGGAAGGAAGAGAGGAAACTGCTTGAGGGCCCATGGACTCTTGGCCATAAGACAGTTTGTGACCACCTGATACTTCTATATGTGAAGGACACTGTTGGCCATTGCTATTGACTTCTGAATATTCCTGCTCTGCATCTGATTTCATGGCTTGTCAGCCATGTCTCATCTTTCACATTACAGAGTAGCACCATCCTGTGTAACTCCTTTGGACTAGTACATTATAGTCACTTATATTAACAAAAGACCTCTAAAAGCAAATGATCTTATATGCATGGATCCTTTATTTGTAGCTTAGAACCATTTCTGTTCTCCTAAGGACCTCTTCAGGGAAGTTTATCTGTCTGCATCTTGTGCACTTCCCTGGGTATATGGGAGCTGCCCAGGCTGTGTGCAATATATACACCCGGGACTGAACAGAACAGCTGAGAAGGTCACCATAGCTCAGAGGCTCCTGGTGCTCTGCAAGTGGCCAAGCAGGAGGCACAGCTACAGGATTCCAGGTTGCTCTTTCATGCCCTCATTAGAAAGATAATTTTACACATCAGTGTAAGTGCTAGGCTGCAATTTGAGGTGTTTAGAGATGACAGAATACCTAAGAGGTACAGTAAGACCTCTGAGATTGCATGGTAATTTCAAGGTACCTATAAAATCCCTGGAAGCCTTTGCACCATAAAACTCTTAATTGCCTATAGCATGAATTTCCCAAATCCAGCCTGTGCTTTCCTCCAAGAATCTCTAGGTCCTGTCCACCTCAGGACCTGAGCCACTGAGCTCAGTGCCACCCATCTCTCTTCAGAGTCCTATCTGTCTACTAGAGCTTGTCTAGGTTTGCCTCTTTGTCAGTAAAGTCAGTCACTTTTGCTTCATCACACTGTAAGACCTAAACACTTGTTAATCAGACCCATTTGGTCCTTGTTTGTGGAACACCCTTGCTGCTCCTGTCCTCTGACCACAAGCTGGTTTGAAGTTCAGCTCAAAACTTATGTCTATCATTCTGCAATAATATGTCAATCATTCTAATGACAAAATATTCGTCTTGGTTTCCTTTCTACCTGTCTATCATGTTCTTCATTCCTAGATGTTGTTCTCCCCATCTGTTTATATCCTGGCTCTCAAGAAAGATGTGGAGCTTTTGGAGCAGGTCCGGAGGAGGTCTGTGAAGATGCTTAGAGGGCTGGAGAACTTCTCCTATGAAGACAGGCTGAGGGAGCTGGGCTTGTTCAGCCTGGAGAAGAGGAGGCTCTGGGGTGACCTCATTGTAGCCTTCCAGTACTTGAAGGGAGTTTATCAACAGGAAGGAAATCAATTTTTCACATGGGTGGATAGTGATAGGACAAAGGGGAACAATTTAAAACTAAAAGAGATTTAGATCTAGACTAGATGTTGTGGACATTTTTCACTGAGAGGGTGGTGAGGCACTGACACAGGTTGCCCAGAAAAGCTGTGGATGCCCCATCCCTGCAGGTGCTCAAGGCCAGGTTGTATGCAGCCCTGGGCAGCTGGTCTGGTGCTTGATTTAGTAATTGACAATCCCAGCAGTGGTGGGGAGGATGGAACTTGAACTTTGAGGTCCCTTCCAACCAGTCTATGATTCTATGATTGCAAGCGCATTGTAAAGCTAACTTATGTTTACAACAAATTTGTAGTCATTCACAACATTTTTTACAGCCTTGATTATTGTAATTCTCTGTGTCACGTGGTCTCTCTCTCAAGGACATGATTTTAAAACACGTGTCTCATTGCTCGACACACATTTCCCCAGTGAGCTCTTTGGCAAGATGGACTTCTACTCATCTCTGTGGACTTTCAGTGTGCTCGTGGCTTTGACATTGGTGTGGCCCAGTTTGGGCTCGGTCCTGGGATGTCAGGTGCCTTTGCACATGCACATCCACACACACAAATGCACGTGTGTCACTGTACAGGATCATCTGAACTCTATACATCTATCAGCATTCACCCTCCTTCTGAGTCATGGCTGAAGCAGATAAGGAGCTGGTTTTGCTATTGGCTTTGTGATAATAAGTAAACAGGAATTAATATTTTGCAATTGTATAGCTGCATGAATTGGAGGTCTGGAAGCACTTACTTAACATTAATTAGTCATCAGTGCATAGCCCACATGAAGTAGATAAGGATTTATGGTGCAGAAGGTGAAACTGAGGCAGAAAAGAATTTTAGGACCAGGCAGGTCCAACTCCTGTCAGAAAGGTTTGCAATGCCTTAGGTGCCTCTTAAACTCCGCTGCAGACCCAATTTGAAGACAGCAGAGGTAAAACTGTGGCTAAAATGTTGAGGGCAAATACCTGCCCATTGTCCCCAAAGTTCAGGACAGAGCCCTCCAGGGTTAACTGAGGCCCCAGCTCCTGTAGAATTGTTCCTATCCACTGCCTTCGTTCTTCCTACCTTTGCTTCTTCTTGGTACTTGGCTAATCACTAGGTTCTCAGTGCAGCAGTTATGGCAGGCATATAACAGAGTAGTGGAGTGGATCTGGGTCTTGGCTGGACCTGGCCTGATGCCTATAACATTTTCCAAATCATCCAAATGACGTCAGAGTCAAAGGCCAGCTGAAAGAACAGATACAGGTCAAAGTTTTGAGTAAAGGAAGATGTGAACAGACACACTGCATGGGATTTAAAACACACTGATCTCTTACTTTTAAGTCTAGACTCTATCACCTAAGTATAGGTGCCTAAGGCCCTTTGAGATGTCCTCGGTGTCCTGCATGACATCTGGCTGCTGTCTGGAAGGACAAGACTCTCCCAAAGATCTCAGTTGGATCTGCCAATGGGCTTGAGTAGCTCATTGAGACACTCAGTTTCAGATATCTGAGCTGTACCCCAGATGTCCAGCTTAATAGCCTGTGTTGTAAGTGCACATCCAGCATGTGGTTCACATATTCAAGTCTGTTTCTCTAGAGATGTAGCTCCATCTCAGACACTGAGTAAGGTGATATAAACACACTAAGAAGGCCTTTGAAGTTCTCTGGGTGAGAAGAGGAACGGCCTCACTGCAGGCCCTAAAACTCCCATCAAAACATGTGGTCCCCCTGTTATCGTCTCCAAGGCTCACTGTACCTTGGGCTTCCCTTCTACTATCGTTCTCACCCCAGCGTTGGCTCTGTTGAAATCAGTATCACCAGGAGGATTTATACCAACACCTAGATACTAGTCCCCCGATGCTGACTTTAATGCTAACTGTCTTGTTACTTACTTGCATATACATCTTGCCTGAGTAGAGGAGGTCTGCATGACAATGGTATGAGAAGATCAGGGGCAGCTGAGTGTCCCTGCACTTCGTATCTGAGTGTACCCAAGTATTGGGTGGACCTGCTGCCTCCTACAGGAACTCCTGTTATGTTTTGATGACCTCAGCTAGAGCAATGCACATGGCTTGGAACCTACCTGCTGTGGGTGTGCGCTGTTTTCTTTTCCAAGTGTTAACCTTCCTCTCCATGGATTTATGTGACCAAACACTTCCAAGAAGATTTAATTTGAAAGATTTATTTATCTTCACATTCTCACTGTCAGTGTACAATGCTGGATGCCAGCATCAGCTGAACTTGACCGTGCAGCACTGTCTTCTAACAAAAGTAACTTGGGGAACATGCGGTGGGAGACTTATAAGATTTTACTCTGTGCCAAGCTGGTGAGGGAATAAAGTCTCCTTTCTGCTGTCCTGCTCCAAGGACTCAAGAGATCCAAATGAAGTGCTCCTGTTGGAAGGCAGTGACTGCCCTGGGAAAGCTGAGGTCCTGATGGGCCTTGGAGCAGGGCTGAACTGTATGTAGACAAGCAAGGAGCAGAGAGAGGAAAACAGAAGATGCAGGATCTGCTCACAAGTTGAGCATAGCTCATTGCACACTCCAAATGAGTGAAAAATGGTTGGAGACTGTATCTTCACATGCGAACTCAAAGAGTGCGCAGCAAGGCTGTGTGAGTCAACTTCAGGCTGGCACTTTTTAATGTAGGGCTGGACTTTAAAGCCTTAATAAACTTCTTTTAATATGTGTTTCTGAAGCAGTTCTCTGTGGTTTAAAAACACCCAACTGATCAAAACTCAGTGCTTACTCGGTACTCATGATTCACCACCACCACCTTCTTCCAGCAGAGTCCCAGGAGCCCAAGATGACGGATTGGTGGGAAGCCCTGGTCTTGTAATGAAGTGGGGTTGAAACACACGCTGCATGAAAGTCTTCTTGAGTATTTTTTATGACAGCAGAGGACAGAGTGAGACTCAGGGGTCTCTCAGGGTTCAGCAGCAGAGCCTGTAGTGATTGATAGAAGGTGGATTCCTTCCTTTCTGGAACATCTCTTCCCATTTGTTCCACTCTTTTTGCCTTCTCCCACGTTTCCCATGCCCAGTTCAAGGTCTTCAGTCCCTCAAGATCAAAAATGGCATGTGTTCTGCTCTTTGTTGCATTTCCGTGGAGACTCTCCTCTCTCCTTGTCTTTAACTCAGACCCTTTTTCTACTGAGCCTCTCAGCTCTCTCGAGTTTCTAGCTTAAAATGCCTCTGCACACAACTGATCCCTCTGCTGTTTCTCCCAGGTCCCTTATCAGCTGCACGCATGCCTCTTCCCTGGCCCCAGCTGCAGACACTGTGTCCCTCATGCCAGCTCTCCATGAGCCCTCCCATCTGCCTCCCACCCTCTCCCCTTCCACCACCTCAGCGGGCTGGCAGCCCCTGCCACCTGGTCCAGCCACCCCTGGGTCTGACCACCCTCTTATCTGCCTTGGTTTCTCTCGGACAAATCACGAGGTGGTTTCTTTAAGGAAGGCTTGCCCTGGTATCGCATCCCAACCTCCACCTCCATCCCGAGCCCCATTCCTCTCCTCTCCAACTCTTTCTCTTCTCCCTTTCCAATTCTCAGTGCTTTCTGGGGGAATGGATCTATTTCCTCTTTGGGGTTGGTGCGGTGAGCGGATTTTCCTCCCTAGGAACTGTAGAATTTTTCAGAAAAGAGGTGGAGGAATTTCAAAATTTCAGGAGACTGTTGTTGCCAAAGATCATCCAAGTCTCTGCTGAGGACATGAGACATGCACCTGGATCACACTGGTGGTGGATTTTCATCAGTGGGCAAAAAAACACTTACCTGCATGCCTTCCTCCCAGACACATTTTGAGTCCAAAACCCAAGACAGAGTCTTTTGCAGAGCTTTTACAAGTATGTTTTTAAGATGGGAAAAGAAGTTTGTTTGTTACTAGTTGACTTCTGGAAGCACTTGAAAATGCTTTGGCAGCTAGAGGCGCGTATATGTGCTTTAGGAAAACAAACAAGACAGAAATCACTCAACCCACAGCAGTGCCTGTTTGGCAATGCTGTGGGCAAGCTGGGGAGCAGAACAACAGGCTATGCTGGCAGCATGCTTCACATGTGAAAACACTGCCAGCCCCTTTTCCCAGAAGGTGCTTGGTCCACGGCTGGTGTGCAAGGAAACCTGCATCCAGATGTGGGTGGTCTGGCCGTGTCTGACAGCACATGCATGGCAAGAACGGAGAGAAGATGAGTGGGAGATGAATGCAAGAGCTCAAATGGAGGTAATAAGGAGAAATATCAGCTAGACCTGCTGGGTTGGTTGAAATTCTTGTTTTGGGCTTGGACAGGGTGTTTAGATACATTCCTCACTCTGCTTGTGGGAGCAGAGAAAAAAAAAAAACCATCCCAGCGTACACAGCACAATATTTAGGTTATCTACTTTATTCATCCTTTATCACCTTTCTG
>JANHGO010002510.1:0-29788 GCA_024606505.1 Aquila spilogaster
AAAGAATGCCAGGCAGACTCTACACACTGCACATACCGCCAGGGACATACTGCGGGTTCCCTGGGACACAGATGCCTTGTTAGATTGCAGCTAGTCATCAGAGATTAATTCTCAGCCATTTGGTACAATAATTTACCCATTCCCCAGTCTTTTAACTAGTGCTGCTTGCTATAGAACTGAAGTCTTTGTGCTCAAAAGGTTTATTTAACCTTGCCTACTTTTACTGTGTGCAGCAAAAATAATTTTTTTTTCTCCTGGAAATCATAATGAAGCAGGTGTTTGCAGTGTGGTGAATATTAATTTCTGGTCTGTGGATAACTTGCATTGACATTTGCGGTAGTCTGAGAGTAGAAGGATTTTTCCCTTGACTTTTTTTTTAAAATTTCATTCCTTCCTAAGCCTAATATATATTTTTTCTGTAGCCATTTGAAACAGTTGTTTTCTCAGATATCTGGTTAAACACTGGCTTGCTGAAAAACACTGAGTGGGGAGTGTGCTCCTGTGCATTGAGTTCAGCTGTCCCCTCTCCCTCGTTACGGTGGGCTCCACGTATGGAGGCTGATGATCCATGGCATCCCATTGACTTTGGCCCTGCTCTTGGTTCTGGTCCTGGTTACAACTCATCTTGCTTTGGCAATGTGAAATCATTCACGCTCAATAAAAAGTTGCTTCCGTCATCCGCTTCGGCGCTTTCTTATCCCATCAGAAAGCACGCACCAACTTTGATTCATGAAAAATGTTTGATAGAGAATGTTCCTGGGGCTCAGTTCTTCGAATAATCTGGTTTTCTTCTTAGGAAAAGGTGTTTTCTCATTTCCCAAAAGTTAAAAAAAATAATAAATCAGTTAGCTGAGTAGTGGAGTTCACAGTGCGCTCCCATTTTTATTCCTTTTCTGCTACCTCTGGTGGCAGTGACATGGCTGGGGGCCAACCGGGGCTTCTCTGTCCACGTGCCCCACAAGCAGGCATCGCTCCCTGCAAGGTTCAGCAGGGGTTTTGTGGTAGAGAAAAGTGTGGTTTGTTGGAGCATCACTATTTAACTTTGAGACATAAACTGCTCAACTTTCTGGCACATCGGAGATCTTTTTTGAAGAAAAAAAGAATGCTGGAGAAATGGTTTACTGAAAGACTTTTAGAAATATGTGTATAGGTAAATATGTGTACACACGCACACATATGCATGATGTGCAAAATAAACACACTTTGTGTGTGTTTTCAGTGTATTAATTCAGTAATCCCGTGTTAAGGCAGTTTGCCACACTCCCTAGGCTCCAGGTGTTTCTGAAATACTCTAAGTCCTGTAAGCAAAAATTGCTTACGGTCCAAAAGACTGAGAATCAGTTTCTTTATATGTACATGCTAATCTGACTTAAAATACCCAGCATTTATGTGTGCCTATAGTTTTAGTACTAATATGTCCTTCACTTGCTTGTTTGTACTTACACAAAAATGTAGATCTACATTTTATCTCTTCCTGTCAATACTTGAAAGATAACGTGTTAAATGTTATTGCATAAGCTGGAGAAACTTGGTGCTGCGGAGCATTATGACTTCCATGGCAAAGATTTTCTTCCTGTCACCTTTCTTTCCAGCTGGCTAGTTAGTAATGGTAGCATGATAAAAAAGGCAAAGCGCCGTGGAAAGGTTTTTCATTAATCTTTTCTTTTTGGAGGTGAGGGGAAGGAGGCAATATTTTAAGTAAAGGAATGACAAAATAACTGTGAGAAGACAGCTGTCATTTGCAGATGTTATATTAAATCCAAATTTCTTCTGTAATTCATTGCCACTTCTAATTAGAGGAATTCCCTAGATGCAGGGGATTTATATTATTCTCTTTGTCCATTTATTGAATGACTGTCACAGTCACCCACGAGCAGTTGCAGAAGAATAATAGAGGGTATTTATTTATGTGATAAGCCTCTGTACAGATGGAAAAAATCCATAGCTTAAATATTGGTAATTGCTGCTAGCTTCTGCTTAGATTTTTTTTTCATTTTGAGTTTGTGATAGGGAAGTGAGTTTGACTACTTGTCAATAATGAAATTTCCTGTGCAGTTAATCATTATGTTTTTCTCTGTTTTTGATGTGGCAAAGCATGTTATACCTACCTAATTACAGACATTTTTCACTTCTGTAAAGTGTTTGGGCCTCTTTTCTCTTTTCCTAATGTTACCTTTGTCTGAAGAGCCATATGCCACCAAATGACATGATGTGATGGGCTCCTCTGGAGTAACACAGCTCTCACATCTTGACACCATACATGAGATGGACCCGTTGCCTCTGCCCACTGAGCTTATGGGGCACTGCCTCAAAGAGATGCCATCTCCTCTTATTTCCTGATCTTGGATCAGCTCAACTTTTTTCCTTTAGTGAAGTCCATGGACGGAGTTTATAGAATATTATCAGAAACAAATACTTCATTGCAAAAGCTCCTGCCAGTGGAGGATTCAGCCAGTGAATCGGTGTCCTGCTGAGATGCAAGGCAGAAAACCTCTGAGTATCTGCTCCAAATGGTGGAGCATCAACTTCCAGTTCATAGGCAAATTTTGCTAACGTGTATAATAAGTTCATGTTGAATATATACTGTGAAATGTACAAATACACACCAAGTATGCTGGCCATAATTAAAAGAGATTAAAAACTTAAAAAATAGGAGATGAGTATCATACCAGAAGTTTCAGTATGTAAAACAAGTGCTCGTACTGTTTCCTGGCAAAATAATTCACTAGACTTTTATTGTAGGTCTGATGCTGATTTTTCCAAACGTCAATAATCTGTATTTATATAATGCAAGATGCAACATGTTGTGCTAGCAAGTGTGGCACCCAGCCTGCCACGCTGACTCAGAGCCTCTTCATGTCTGTGATTTACAGAGGAGACAGTGCAAACTGTTGCTTGTAATGTAGCTGAATATCTGTAGTGCCTCGAGCTGTTCGATGTGAAGTCTTTCTCTTCTTGCCTCCTCTCAACTTCATCAAGCAGCAGGTGCCTTGCTGTGAAAATCCCTTGGGAACTGGGCATATTGTTTGTCATTTTGGAACTTGCTCCTGCGCTTCCTTTAGCTTCTCTCAGCTCAATTTCACATGTGTTGTTTTCATTTTTGGGTCTGCAGGTGCCATTTTTTGGTCCTCTCTTTGATGGAGCCATTGTGACTGCAAAGCTGCTGCCCAGCCTCATATGTGCCACGTGCATCAATGCCAGCAGAGCCGTCAAATCACTCATCCCTCTCTACCAGAGCTTGTATCCTTTCCTGTTCATGATGCAAAGTTCCCTTTGGTAGGTTCTTCTGAATATTCTGCTGCTAAGAGGTAAGCATTAGTGAAAATACTTAATGGAAAAGGTCAGAGCTTTCGGCATGTCAAGCTTAATTTTAAGTGTCGTTCACACCCTGTTGCCATTCAGTGCTTACAAAAAATGTAAGGTCACAAGAATGTTCTCAGCAGCAGGCAAACAACTGGATTCGGACTTGCACTGATTGCTTTGAATTGCAAGTAGTGGTAATATTCCGTTTTCTTTCCTGGTAAAAGTTATCTACAGTGTACATTAAGCTAATACACAGGTATCAGTTGTATTCTTATCTGATTTAAGAAGGTAGTCCAGTTATCTTTACTTGGACCTGTTACATTAGTAAGACAGATGGGATTTGGCTTCTGATACTGATGTTTCGGTTCCCTACTTCCATTTTTAATCAGACAGTTTCTGTAATAGGGGATTTTCAGAATGTGTTTTGTAACAGTTGCTGGAAGA
The DNA here is from genome assembly GCA_024606505.1 of Aquila spilogaster. Lineage (NCBI taxonomy): Eukaryota > Metazoa > Chordata > Aves > Accipitriformes > Accipitridae > Aquila > Aquila spilogaster. Next base: position 3,748 of record JANHGO010002510.1, read on the forward strand.
TAGCTAGATAGTATGATTCTCTTCTACAGATTGTAAGATAAACTTTTATTCTTAGATGATATGCTGACTAACTGGTTTCACTTTTTTTAGGGTTTTCTCCTGATGCCGTAGCTGTGCTAGAAATGTTTTATAGCTCGTTTTGTTAATCATATAACGTATGCAGTAACAACACTCACTTCACTTAGTTTTCTTTGGGGAAGGTTTTATTTGAGAATTTTTCTGGTAGTATGAGCTTGAGAAAGAGTTTGGAAATGCTTTGATCTTTGAAAGAATATTGATTAATTACTTTGAGACGCACATTTTTAAAACACAGTGTTTTCCAAATACTCTTCGTTAAAAAAATGCTGAGTTCTATCCCATGCATGCTGCAGGAAATTAGAGGTAGCACTGTAGTTAAATAAACTCGTTCTGATTAGCTTCATTATTTACCCATTTCATGTATAAAACAAAGCCAGTTGGTGGTTGTTGCGTAAGCGTTTGAATGCAGTACATCAGTTGCAAAGTCATGGCAGCGCCTAACAGATGATTCAAAACTTGCCAGGTTTTCCACTTCTGTTTAATGAGAGAATTCTAGCTAATGACTGAAGTTCTTCTATGCAGAATTCAGCTTAATTCCTCTGCTTGTATAGGTAATTTGTAATAATGAAATAGCATAGTAAAATTAACATAAGAAACTGCACTCACTGGAATGAAGAGATACTAGTGCCTCTTCGAGCAGTCGTACCACTGACCTCTGATTTCTGCACCCCGCTCATCTTTTGGCTTTCAGTGTTTTGTCACCAGTCTGCTGTGCTCCCACTTTCCTGCAGGGTCCCCTTCTGGGCCCTTTATTGTCTGCAGTGAAACATGAGCAGCACGAACGCGACAGCACATGGCACTTCTCAGCATATGTTTGAGGTCTATCTGAAACCATATCTGTCTCCAGATTCTTGTTTTCCTTTTTTGTATCTGCTTTTGTATCAATGACATCTGTAGTGGATCGACTGCTACATCTCTATTTGATGGATGAAAGAGAATTGAGAGATTTCTGAAACTGGACAAAGATATCATAGTGGTAAGGTCCCATCGGGATGGCACTGGCGTAGGAGAGAAATGCATCCACAACTTTTATTATAGAAAAAGAAACTTTTTTAACTGGAAAGGTCAACAGTAATTGTTCCTTATGAGAACAAAGATACACTAAAATTTTTTGTGAGCCAAAAGATATAATGTAAACTTTTAGATGCATAAAGAAGGTGTTCAGTGCAGTAACAGAACCTTGTAGCTCCCAGAGCATGTAAGCTCAGTGAATGACTTTGCTCCCTGGAGTTAGCTTTGCTAACTTGGAGAAATGAGAAAAGCAGCTCCTGAAATGTAAAAAGCAAATAAAAGCGTTCAGTGTCTTTGTCGTACTGGGAAGGAAAATATCTCATAGGTGAAATAACTCCAAAGAAATAGTATGGAAGGGAGAAATAAGAAGCAATAATCCTGGCAAAGGGAAGGATGATGTTTGGCAGCACTTGAGACGTAACTTTTGTGGGGTCGCGTGCTGCTGGGTCTGGCAGCATCCTGTCAGTAGTGACAGCTGAAGTCACTTGTAGGGAAGTCCGCAAACTCTGGTTCCAGCTGCCCTTGTCAGAGGCTTTAAGGGAAGTGTAATCAGCCACAGAGATTAATTTGCATCTCAATTAGGAAAGAGTCAGGAGGAAGCGGTGAGGTCTGTTGCTGGAAGGTTGGGGAAGAAATCTCATCAGGCACAAAGGCTCTGAGCTGGGCGCTGCAGCGAGCAAAGGACAGCATCTGAATCCAGTTTCCATGGGGACCACAGAGCTGCTTTGCACTGTAATCCCTTGGTCACGATGACACAAATTCCGGTGTTGTACCCTAATACATTTTTCTGTTGGAAATACCTTTGAAAATGAGAAAGGTAACTATGGCAGAACACACAAGGTTGTTTAATCTGTTTTTTTTTTTTTTGTGGGTGGGTTTAGGTGAGTGTTTCTGTTTTACGAAATTCATTAGCGTGAGAGAAATATTCATTAAAAAATAATTAACTATACTTAAACTTTTGTTTAAGGCCGTTCTGGCTGCAAGTTCTTTGTGTGTGTCAAATGACGTGTGATGACATTGCAGACAAGCAAAAGCAGTGCAGTTACGCATAGCTGAGTTGTCTTGAATGCTCGAAGCTCAATTTTCTGTGCAACTGCTGTAATGTTTACATGTTAATGGGTGATTGTACATCAGTATATGTTCAAAATAATCATTTTTTTCACGAGTGCATTCATTCTTGGTGCACTGAAGCATTGAGGCTGAGCAGCCGCAGGCCGTACTAATTGGTGCTCTCACTATCCTTAAGTAACTGCTGAGTGCAAGGTAATGTGTTTCAGCAGCCTCACCAGCCTGCGTTTTCAGGCAATAATTGTTATTTTGTGTATTTTATGGAAATCACAAACAGTAAGGTGGCTAAAGATTACTTGGGAACACCAAAAAGTGATACTTTACCTTTCCTAAAATTATAGGATGATAATGTCTGTATTTATCTATGTTACTGGCATCTGAGCAGAGCAGATGATGCAAGTAAGCCTTGGCTGTACCAGATGGATCCCTCAAGTTTCTGGTGGAAGCTAGGGGGCGATCTGCAGGACCAAATCATGTCATTCCAGCAACATCACAGCATCCGGGGACAGGAGGGAAGCAACAAGTACTGAGGCAGAACACAGATTCTGGCACTTGCAGTGCAGTAAGTGAGAGTGCATGCCTGATATGGAAGGCAGACCGCTCAGGCAAATGCAGCTGGTTGCAGCCAAATGATTGATGTGTTGAGCGTGACCCTGTGAGCAAGAAAAAAACAGAGTTTGTGCTTAATACTTTATTATGAGTCTGATGTACAGTTGCTGTTTAAGGTGATAGTTACATTTCCACATTTGGAGGTTTACTTGCACCTAAGCTTAGAAAATAAACCTGGAACCACTTTGGTGGTTGGTCTACAACTTACTGCTCCACAAAGATTTTGGCATCCAGGGATAATGAAGTCTGAGCAAAAAGATTGGGAGATTCTGATAACCTGGGGTCCACGTTGTCTTTCAGAGGGTGTCACTGCCTTGCTCCTTGAATTAAATTGTTCCTGTTGAGAGCTTTATGAATCAGTCTCGGGTTTTACTTAGAAAACTTTATAACCGTGATGCTTATTCTTTCCCATCTCACACATTTCGTAATAACAGTAGAGGTCACGATCCTACTTTCTTATTTCTGTTTTCATAATAATAACGATGATAATAATAGTGATAATTCTGCAAACTTATCTTCACAATAAGACAGTTGTTCTTCACATCACATTGGCTAAAAGATTGTTCCAGACCTGGTTTATTTTAGAAAACAATTGCTAAGTGCATCCTCACTTGAAAGAAAAGCTTGTCAGAATTTGCAAAGTGGTCACAGCGATACAGAGGAAATGTTGGTGAATTGCTGTCACAGCGGGTGAGGTCGGTGCAGCAGACCTGTGTGCCTGAATGTAAACGTGCACGTCTCTGCTTTCACTCTTCACTAAAGAAAAGTTTCTTTTTAATTGAAAAAACAGCGTTCTTCTTCTGCCTTTTGATTCTTGGGTATTTTTCATACTCTTTTATAGCGTCTTGATTAGAGTACGGTGTTGAGATGCTCTTTGGGGGAAGAAGAAATAACTCACGGCGGGGTGGACATGCAGACTCATCTGCTCATTTTCTGTCAAAACAATGTTTCAGGTAGCTGGGACAGTGTTCTTGGAGGTGTAATCCTAGCAGAAATAGCTGATATAAGCTGTGCTGCTTCTACCTTCCTTTCATTAATAGAAACAAAATTCCATAAGAGCTGATCCCAAATACACCTACTCTGGAAAGCAGGAAAAAAAACACTAAACATCACAGTTGGAGGCTGAGATAGAGTTTCCAAAGTTGTTTGCTTTTTTTTGTTACTGTTCAGTCAAAGAGGAAAATCTGAAAGATAAGTGAATTCTTCCTTAGTTTACCTTGGACGTTCTCGGTACTTTGCTGCAGCGTAATACATCTGTGCCTTAGTGCATCTGTACAGCAGACACTGGCCGTGTCTGTGCACTAGAACAAACAAAAAGCACTAGGAGGATGCATATGCTTTACATAGTATCTGAGCACTGGATGTCACCATTTCCCTGCTTAAGATTTGCAGCCCTGTGGGCTGGGAGAAAACAGCCCATACTTTGGAGAGGTAATTTGGTATGTGAATAAGTCATAAAGGTTTACGCGCTGTAGTGAGCGCGGCATGCCTGCTTACCCGTACCAACCAAGCAGCTCATGAGGATCAAATCAAAGACCATCTAAATATGTAATAATAACAAAAAAATTCACAATTTTAACTCCTTACATTGTATCCAGATATGAACATATTGACTATATGTTAATATCTAGAATCAAGTTTAAGAGAAGATAGTCAACTTTGACTTCAGAAGGAATTGCTTCTGTTGGCTTAAACCGGTTTATGATTAACTTAACGTAGAGTGACCGATCTGAGTGAGCAGGCTAAAGAAGAAGTGTTTGCTGTGTGTGAGTCAGTTGTGTAAGTGACTGTTTTTTTAGGCACATGTGTTGTAAGGTGTCTGAAAAGATGTTTTGTGCACTTTTCAAACTGCATTTTGCTGAGCTTGCCTTCAGAGCTATATGCTGGCTATAAAGAGGTGCTGATTGCACCATGCAAGTGAAACAGAAAGCCTGTTAATCTTTTTGGAGGGGAGTTCATAATTTGTTCCCCTTCTTCCATCCAAAGAAGTCATGCCCTTGGGCTATGTAGATGCTGTTAGAAATGACTCTGAAATTCTAAAGCATGTGTCACGAGAGCTGTGACAATTTATATGACACGGCATCTGACAGTTTTCTGCCGAAATGATGGCTTCTGGCTCGCAGGCAGATCTGTGGCCGCTCCTGCACTGCTTTGTCTGGAGAGCAGTGTGCTTGCCGTGCTGCTGGTCCCCAAGCCTGGGCTGGCAGAAGTGCACAGACCCCTCGGAGCGGTGCCGATCGATGGCCGACCGCCTCCCTCCTCTGCCTCCCCTGCTCGCAGCCACAGCCTTCTCCGGGCAGCGATCGATGCCTCTAATCTGCCGCAGCCCGTAATAAGTCATGCGAGGCAAAGCTTTTAGGTGGCATTACATGGGATTGTGGAGGCGGCTCTTCAGCTCTTATTCATAGTGCTCTTCATAGACTCACAGAGAAATCTACTGCGGCCCACTTGTGAATATCTAAGGAGTGCATAATGCTTCCGCACATCTGAACTTTGCACGCTCCATGGTGACATATGGACACAACGGGTTTAAGTTCGTGTATTTTTGTGTATGTACCTTACATACCCATCCGTGCTCATGTTCCCTTGTAACGCACACATCGTGTGTCCGCATCGCTGCTAACTGCTCGTTCTCTTTTTCGTTTTACAGGAGGGAAGGCAGGCAGTAATGAAGGTTGCGTGGTGTGTAAGTAGTTGATTAAAAAGTGAGTTGAGCTTTAGACAGTGCAAGAAAATGCAGTCTTTTTATTTATTCATCGAACTTGTATGGCAACAGGAACTCATGCCATCCTTGGTCCCTTGTTCCTCATGTGGGAGATTTCTTCTCTGAAAAAACAGTGGTTGTGGCAATTTCTTGTCCACACCCAACCAAACTCTCCCCTTGCATTGCTCTCCGTTAGTCCATTCCCCACCGATCACTGCTGAAACTGCTCAGGGTTTCCAAGTATTTCCTGTGCTAGGATACCCCTTACCCTTCCAGAAGCATTACCAGGCCAGTGCCCCCAGGTCTTCTGACAATTTTGGATATCTTTGTAATTTCCTCTTAACAATACCATTTATTTTTGTGCTGTAACGCAGAGCGTTGTTGTTCTTCTCTGCACTTAACTGCTGCTCCTGCCGGAGCTGGCCTCTGTTCAGTAAAAGTCAGTAAACCTCAACAGGTTTAAAGGCTTTTAGCTGCCAAGTGATTTGATGAGTAGTCCTAAAACAGAGCCTGTGATTAAGTGACATCGTGAGTGTAATGTTCTTTAAAATAAAAAGTGAATTCAGTGTGTCAGAAACAAGGAAAGTGAACTTTGGATACGTTAAATGATGTACTCATACAGTTGTTGAAAGGCACAGAGTACGCAGCCAGGCCCCTACCAAAGACTGGAGAGTCAGGGTATTTCTAGAGACAGTACAGCGTGTGAAATACAAGCAGCAGGCCAGGGTTTGAGTTGGGAATTGGAATCCTAGCTCTCTGCCATGGAGAAGCTGCTGCTCTGTATGATGCTCTTGTTACTGCCAAAGAAATGGAATAGAGAAAACATTTGATTTGTACATGGATAATTTTGCGGAAGGTGGGGTTTTCAAGTGCTGCCTTAAACTCCTCTGTCCTAAATCAAACCAGAGTTGTGCGGAAGGGTTCCTGGCTTCCGTTCAAGTTGCAGTAGCAAATGCAGATGAGTGTGGTGTAGTATTGCTATAAGTGAGAATCTCCCATAGTCGGGTGTGAGCTCGAGAGGTGGACAGGGCCCTGGGTGCTGCATTCTGTCGTGCGTCAGCACCTGAGCTGTGGTTAACCAGCGCTTCTTCCCGCGCTGCCAGCAGCTGAAATGGATAGATTCAGGTGAATGCTTTATTCAAACTTATGGTTTTTTTCCGTGCATACAGATGAACAGTTTTGTGTTGCATTTTCAAAGTGAGCGGTGCTGATTTGGCTGTTCTGCCCCTGTTAAGTGTATGAGGATTTGTGTGGCTGAAATCTCCCTATCTTTTAGTAATTCACTGCCAAATGCCCACCTGCGCATTGGGTTCCTTGGCTTATCTTTGTTTGCCTTTTGGCCGTGCCATCGGTGCCGGCGTCGGGGCCGGGATCCCTCCGAGGAGCCCCGCTTCAGAGCAGAGGGTCCCAGGCCACGCAGGATGCGTGCCGCGGCCGCAGGGCTTTGTGCACGCTCATTAGCATGCTGGCTGGGCGCCGGCGCTGCCTTTGCTCGCTCGGCGAGCTCCGCTAGCTTACCAGCTGTTCCTGCTGCTCGCGACAATGTCCAGCGTGTCCGGATCACCGGGTTCCTGCGCCCGCCGCCGCGCGCAGACAGCCTTTCCGCTGGGGATGCCCACGTGGCCGCCCGGCAGCAGCGGCACCGCATAAAGTAGCAGGCCCTCGCATGGCATATGGTGTCTGGATTCATACAAGATGCAAAACTATTCTGCCGCTAATGCACAATGACTCATAGCATTGCTAATTTTTCTAACAAAAGCCCACTTCCACACCCACACTTTTAACCCCTCGGGCTAAAAAGCCTCCTCTTTAGTTTCAAAGCCTTGGAAATGTAAGGAGGTGGCTTCTGGATCAATAAATGAAACCCTATATTTATTTAAAGCATATGCAAGTTCTAACGGTTATTCTAAAATGCTGTCGAATGCTGCTCACAAACCTCTTCTTTGACGTACGGGGATCTTCTTTTTGTTCCAAGGTGGATTTGTTGTGAGACGTAGGGAGTTTTTTATTCTTCGGTAGTTACATAGTGGAATAGCAGCCAGGACTCGGCTCGGATAATAAAAAGTCATTTTGAATTCAAAAAGAATCAAAGCGATGTCGCTAGTGGGTGCCCAGCAGTCGTGTATTGCAGCACAAGTTACCTAGCCATTTATTGCAAACAGCTTTTAATATCTGGCTGTGTTTTCCATACACTGTCTTTTTGGGAAGAAAAATAACTTGCTTTCCAACTAGAGGGAGCTGCTGGTACCACTCGTGCTCATTCTTAGCCCTCCAGACTAATTCCTTTGTGCAGAACGTGCTGCGATCGTTTCTACATTTTAATAAAATTATGTGGAATTACCCTGAGTCATTTAGATTTAGAGGGTACGTCTGAATTTTTACAGTGTGGTCATCCAATTAAACCACAAAACTCAGGGAAGACTAAAGCACGTGCTGCTCACATGGCACATGGGTACTCTGTGTGAACGTGAAATTATATAGGTCATGAGAAGACTCGTTAGAGGAGGCTGAAAAGCTTGGGCTTCTCTACTTTTGTTGCAGGGCACAAAGCCCAGCAGAGGGGCGTGTGGGGCTGCACGGGGTAGTGGGGCAGGAAGCCCTGCACTGCTCTGTCACAACAAAAGAACAAAGGGATGCAGGAGGAGGTATGGAGATGGCCCGATCCCGGCTGGACTCCTTGGGAGCTGGGATTGCGCCTGGAGAACCCCTGGGTGCTGGTCCCGCTCCTGTGCAGGGTGCTACTTGTACAGAGAGTCCTGGCCAAAGCACTCTCACCTGGGGGACATCTGGGAGCTACAGAGGGGCAAGGACCACATGCCAACCTGCTGTGGGCACACGATGACCCCAGTGACACACATGGCCACTCACTATTCCTAAAGCCCCATTGCCAGCTTTAGAGTCTTGGTCTCCATCCCACCAGGCAGTCTGGAGTCTTTGAGATGTGTGTTTGCATCTCCATGGGTTGCAGGGTGCGAGCCACCAGCTGGACATGCATCTGGGCATCCTCATGGACACATACCCAAGTGCACAGGAACTTGCATTACTGCAAATGTACAGTCCCAAAAGTATTTTTATATTCTTTTTCTCAAACTTCTCCTGTTTTATTAAAGAAAACTTGATTTCACGTTTTTCATCAGCCATAGGTGCTGTAATCACTTATTCGAAAGTTAAGCAATTGTTTTCTCTACAGGAAGAATTTGAAGCATAGCTTTGAATTTTTTGAATTGGTTGGAGCTTTTTTATTGGCTTTGTTTCCCTCTTAGCAAAAGTGAGCTTCCGAATCAGTGCTGACCATACTCGGAGGAGGTGAGACCGGATCACCCCCTGGCCTCCCTGCAGCCTGCTGTTCCTATGAGTCTGACATTCAGAAAATGAGGTCCGTGATGTAAATGGCTGTTCTGCAAATGCTATTGTAATCCTGTGTCATTCCTTAAAGAAGAAAGATTTTCCTTCTACGTGCAGTTGAAAAAGTCGTGAAATATCCTGTTACTGCAGACGTTTTTATTAGGTTGGGAGCAACCTGGGCCGGGTGTCTTTTAGAAGCTGTAACTTCTGCTGCACAGATACGTTTATCAGTACCAGTTCAGGATTATCCATCTCGTTCCTTGTCACCTGTTCAGCGATGTGGGTGATCTTCACAGCCTTGCTAGTCTGCAGTTTGTTGGCTCTGTTGGCATTCCCCTGCCCACCTTTCAGTACCGTTGTTTCCATAGCAGTGATTTCACTTAGAATTGTTTGCATTATCACTGAACCAAGCCTGGAGCTAGCTCAGCTTTTCGTTACTACAGAGCCTTGAAGCCAGAAATGCAGCATCGTGAAAATGAAGTCAATTAAAATATATCACAGAACCTCAAGCATTTTTCTTCTCTCTAGCTGAAAGATCTTACCTTAATTTGTGTCATACCTGTGACTAATGAGCTTCCTAGTATTGGAAGTTGGCTTCTGGAGTGTTTGGGTGCTGTGCCTCCCAGAGCAGCACTATTAGGTGATGGAAGGATAGAAGTACCGAGAAGGTTATCACAAGCTGTGCCTGTTACCTGGGGGAGCGAGCACTGAAGTTGGTGCTTGGAGGCTTTGCGCATCACAAGCCAACTCCTCCCCTTACCCTGAATGTCTGTCCCCACCCCAGCCTTCCTCTCCCCAGCACCTGGCACAGCTGGGACATTACTGCTTCCTAGGGCAGCTCCCGGGGCAAGAAGCAGAAGGGACTGCGATCTGTTTTCTGTCCTTAGCTGTTAAATACGATCTGTTTGCCATCGCTAACTGCTAGATACAACTCCATGTGATTGTAAAGGTTCGGCACTACGGAAGTAGCGGCCACACCGCACCTAGCAGCTTTGAATAACCTCACTCCGGTTCCAGGTTGCTGCTGACAGTTGTCGCATTGTACTGGTTTTAGGCAGGCTGTTTACCTGCCGTTTGACATCTTCATTTCACTGTTAAGATAAAAAGGCACATCAGCGTCTTTATTTTCAGTAATGTATTTAATGTGTGACAGAAGATCCCGGCTCCCTCCGTTTCCTTAGCCAGTTATTTTTCAGAGCGTTGCCTTGTTTGCTTTCCTTCCACTAACCCATTGGGTGCTGTCCTCCCCTGCGCTTCGCTCACCCGTTCTCCAGATGTAAGAGAATGACGGTAGAACCCTTTCAGTTGAAGCAGCCGACACATTTGCGGGGTTGGCAGTAGGGAGGGATTGTTCAGATCCATCAGAACTCCTTTAAACCAGAAACATTTTCCTGATTAGCTTTGGCAGAGCCTGCTGCTTTTTGTGCTCCTGTGTTTTATGACTTGTTGCCATGATAATTCAGCTCATCTTACAGGTTTCTCTAATTGTGATTGATGTGTAATCATTCATTTTATTGAACCTCATTAAGGTCTGCAAACCTCTGTACCAACTTACAGTAATTAGAGCCCAGATAGCCATTCCATCTGTTCACAAGCGCTGTTTAATTAATGAACTTTTAACGTGTTCTTTGCCTTGTAAAAGCTCTTAGTATTCTCAAGTTGTTGAATAGGATAGGATTTGCATGCCAGCATTTCCTTTTTTTTTTAATACCACAGCAGTGTGCATTTTGGAATCCCAGAAGTCAACACGCAAAGTACTTGGATCTCATAAAGCGAATTAGACAGATTTTACTTGGAGTATAGTTTTTTAGGTATCAGTTACAATCTCTAATACAGGCGCTACAAATAAAAAGCCCACGTGGACGTTATCATTCTTTTTAATGCCCAGGACAGCAGTTTTTAATCTTCCCTGGTGTTGTTGAGGAAGGTATACAGAGGCCAAGTAAACAGAATGTTGTATTTTTCTTACGTTTAGCACTTAATGGAAGAAAATGAGAACTACAGCGTGTGCAGACACACATTTTCTTCCCCCTGCGTTCATCTTTTTGTTGCGTTTAAAGCACCAGGACTGAGACAGCTTTGTTACTTTTTTGTACTAGTCAGTATAATGAGATTTTAGGGCTGAGTGGATCTGCCAGTGCTGCTGGAGGTATCATAGGGGCTGTGGTGATAATGGTCCAGAGCAGCAAAGAATGAGAAAGCAGTAGGACAGAAATTCCTAAATGCTTGGGGTGTTTCTGCTGCGCTATCTGGCTGTGCAGGACGTGGCGAGGCGGTGATTTATGCAGAAGGAACAAACGGCTGTGGTTTTTAAAAGTGGGAGTAAATTTCTGCTCCCTGACCAGAGGGAAGAGGCTGTATTTCAAGTGGGAGGATTTTTAGGAAGAACAGTGCTAGAAAACTTCCGTATGTGAAGAAGGCGTAGCCAAATAGCTGTACTAAATGTGAATGTCGTGTTGCTCACACGAGTGACTCTGGAGCTCGAGTAATTAGTAAGAGAGAAAAAGAACGCCTTTTCTTGTATTCCTGGCCTAGTGCTGGTTCTTCTCTATGATGCAGGGTTGTAGTTCTGTGGTTGGGCTTTACCTTGTTCGGGTGGGTTTGTGTTTACCTCAAATATACGGGACGAGAATGAAGTCATACCGCTGAACTCTCAGAATGCTTTTCAGCATCCCAGGGCAGGCCATCTGTCTGGGCCAGGCGCTCTTTTCTCCTGCAGCGTGCGTTTCAGCCAGTGCTTTGAGTAAGACCGTGCCCTACAGAAGGGAAATATGAAGTGAAACAGAAGCCCGGGGCATGGGGCTGCAGCTGCGGCATTGGGAAAAGCGGGCTGTATCGCCTGCCTTCTAATTTCACAAGTTGGTTTTTTGGTTTATTTGTGGCTTTTTTTGTTGTTTATCTTCAACACAGATGCATGTCTTAAGACAGGGAAAAGGCAACCTGTTCTGTTTTGATAGGGTTCCCAGCCGCGTTGATCTTTCACTGTGGGTTTTCTTGAAGTTACCATCCTCTTTTGAACCAGGCTCAACTGAACACTGAGTGTTTCCAATGTCCCAAAAGAGAATGTTCCCAAACAGCTTCAAATTCCCTCCCAGGACTCTGGCATGTTGTGAGAAAAATGATTTGGGAAGTGTGTGTGTTTTGTTCGGTAATATGTTGATTTGAGCCAAGAATTGGGTTTGAGCTCCTCTGGCTCAGCTTTCTCCATTTGTGATGCTTCCTAAGCTGAGTGTCGTGATTTATTTGGCTTGTTCTGAGATGTCATTCCAGTGGCTGCGATTGAGTCACAACCCAATGAATTAAATGTTGTGGGTTTTTTTGGAGGAAAAGAACAAATTCCCTCATCATGTGCATTTAGCAAGGCGTGCTTATAATGCTGTGGCATTCCTTTACAAGGATCTAGTTAGGAGGATGCAGTTTTATTTACAGAAAGAAAGCTCAGGGATATAGTTGCCGTGCTCTCTGCGAGCGTTTGAGCCCAGCAGTTCAGCCTGTTGTCAGCAGGAATAAGCTGCACAGATGACGTTGATGAAATTTCAGCAGTAACCAGAGCATCCTGGTGAAGAAAGGAGATGAGAAAGTCCTGCCTTTGGCTTCTTTTGCTTGTCCCCTTGGTTCCTCTCCAGGCGAGTGCTGATCTGTGTGGCCGTGGGGAGAAGAGCAAAGGGCAGAAATCACTGAGCTTACTGCAGCGCGATGAGCGTGATTAGTGTGAATGTGCGTTGCATACATGTTCTAGCAGTATTGTCTTTTAAACATGTAAACACAAGTCCCGTTCTGCCCTTAGCTAAATAGAAGTGCTAATTAAGTGAATTACATTTAAGGCTGTTCTGTGGTGGGTAACTGATTTTAAATAATAGACATTTAGTTGAAGATGATAATACTGCTTGTATTCCATTCACTAGAAAATGTCTTAAACTGTTTTTTAACCCTAGTGTAAAAGTATTTCTAACGTTTTGTCAATGTGTCTGTCACCTATGAAGTGTGTTCTCACGTGATTTGGGTTTATTAAGAGAGCTAAGAAAGAGGCTGTTCTGTCGCTAGTTAAAATATTATTGCTTGTTAATCCATATTTTAAAAGTTCAAAGACTGTGCTAGCATGTCCCTCTGTGTTCTTTTTGCTGTTGGTAAAGATGTCCTCGTATCAAGCATTCACATTTGTGTGCAAAATAGAATTCAGTTCAATCCGTGCATAGATTGTCAGAAAGATTAAAGTGTGCATCGCGCAATTTTTCTTCTTTCAGAAGAGGGCCTTTGATGTGCTAATGTTCACTTTCTCTCTTTTCATTCAGAAGTGCTGGTCATTGTTTTGAGCTGCGGAACAGTATCTGCCTCATATAGGCAGATTCTAATACCGTGGTAGCCAAACCTTGCTCAAGGTAGCAGAATATAAATATGCAGTAATATTGATGGCATTATACGCTGGGATCAGATAACAGTGTGCCTGCGCAGATAAATACCAAGGCAAAGCCAAGGCATGTATCGAAAATAGATGTTGCAGAAAGCCCGAATATTTCATTTTAAGTAATCCACGTAGGTGGCAGTGTTACTGCTGTTCCACTGAGTCATAGAATCCAGTTTTAAAACAAAAAGTGCTGTCATGTGCACTCTAGTCCGTTAAAATAACTCTTGAAGAAAAGACCGTAATGTATTTGCAAAGTCAGTTAGCAAGTGAAATTATTTGGACGGGCTCATCCTGTGTTGCAGTGGATGTTTTGCAGCAGAGAGCTGAGATCTTGCAGGCTGCTCGCAGGACCGACTCGCAGCTCACGTAGCAGGGGATTGCTGCAGGTCACGACATCAACGTCGTAACAAATCTGCATGGAAAGGGAGCGCTCACAGCTACTCTTACCTTAGCCAAAATATTGATTCTTCTTTTGTTATTGACTGCTCAGAAATAGTTCACTGAATCCCCTGCGAAGGTAAATATAGGAAGTGTACGTGTGCAATTGTGCGGGAGTTATTTCGACAGTGATTGTGCTCGGTGGAAGACAGAGCAGTGGACAGTGGAGTGATAAAAATCATCCTTACTAAAACTGGGGGAAATTTGGCGAGGGTAAGCTAACAACTGTAAAGGAGCCTCTGCTGATGGATACTGTAGGAAACTGTCACCTATTGTACTCAGCAGCTCCCGCCTCGAAATTCAGAACGTCTGTGTTTCTCAAGCAGTAGAAAACCAAAGCTTTGAAGAGGGTGTGATTATCAGAATAAGCTGCAAATTAAGCCATAAACTAGGAAACGTTCAAATGTGTTTCTCATGCAGTTTCCCTTATTTTAATTAAGATGGAAAATTTAATCACAAGGTGTTAGTTGACGAAGCTTATGGCTTGGCAGGTATTTAACCAATCAAGTGAAGGCTTAACAAAAAATGGAAAGCTAACTTGAGTCAAGACAAATACGACATAAGCCTGCTCTTGAAATATTAAATATTTTCTTGCTGCACTGTGGCTTCAGCCCTGGATCACTGGCCCTGTTCTCCTTCCCTCTTTACTCCACCAGCTTTGATGCTTCATTAAAAATTTACCCTCTGCTCTCTCCCTTTCTCGTTGGGATCCCCGTCATCTCCTCCTATAGCTGAAATGACTCAGCAGTGAAGGACTTCAGAGGCTTCAGAAAGGCAACGTAAAGGATGCCATCTTCGAGAAATAGTGTTAATATTCAGAAAACGATGTGGTTTAGTGAAAACCGAGAACAAAAAGAAAACTTCCTGGCTTCTTCCTCAACCCGTGTCAGTGAATGAGGGCTGGGGGACCTGAGCACTGCCGCAGGCTTTCCTATTTGTACCCTGAAACAGAAGGAAAAAAACAAAAGGAAAAATACTTTTCTCCACACGCAGCGATTCAGCTGGGCATCCGGCAGCCCTGCGCGCTGGTTTTGTGTCGCCTCGAGCGAGCTGCGTCCAAAAGGGCTGGCAGGAAGCAGATGGACTCGGCTGCGCAGAGCAGAGCTCGGCTCTTTCGCTGGGGCTGCTGCGTGATTTTGGATGGCCTTGGGGAATGGCTCCGAAGCGGCATGCTTGTCACCAGCGCTCATTCTGCGTGCTGCCAGCTCGCAGAGGAGAGCGGGAGTCACTTCCCATTCCGTGCCGTAGCCTCCTCCGCAGCAGTACTAGCTCACTCGTTTGCCTTCTCAAATCAGATTAATTCTCCATTTTAACAAAGTGCTGTCATTGTGGGAATCAGCCTCTAATCTCATCGCAGTAGAAATGCACACTCCATAACCCAGGCACCTTGGTGATGGGCAGGAGCACGAAGCCTTTGCCAGTGCTTCACTGCTGTTACAGCAGAGTTGCTCCTTGACGTTTTCCCCTATACATCTGTGCAATCCCATTCTGGTTTCCCGGGGTCCCGCCTCTGTTACCCTGTGCTGTGCCTCTTCCGTACCCCACACTTCAGTTTAGAACGTGGTTGTTTCAGTGCTCCATCAAACAATCATTATCTCATTTTTTTGCTCCATAAACAAAAGTGATGGTAAATCCGCTGTGGCCGACTGCGATTACTTAAAACCCATTGGGGTTGGAAGATGTTCTGGAGACAACAGAACATTGAGAAGAAATTAGCAGCAGCGGAGCTGTCGTATCGGCTCTCCTCTTTGTGGAGGAGTCCCTTACGTTTTCGGTTTTGCTTCCTCCCCCCACGCCTCCCACCGCATAAGCAAAAAAACAGATTTCATAAACACGCACCAGAATTTTAATTTACTCCTTTGGGGAAACCCAGAGACATCACAGCGTGTACACCGGCTGAGCTGTGCAGTGAAAGGGGAATCCGTTCTCCCTACTGAGAGGTCACTTCCAGGGAAGAAAAAAAACGAGAACCAACAGCGTTGGTTTAAATGCTGCCTTAATCATCTGCTTTTGGGAATGAAATTTTCACGAAGCGAGTGTGCCCGCGACAAAGCCCGGCGAGCAGGAAGCGGGGGATGCTTACTGCTGTACCTGTTGCAGTCTGTGCGTTTGAAAGAGTATTTTAATTTAATGGATTTTAAGCAACATTATTCAAAGATCAACAAAAGGCATACTGTGTTATATGAATAAAAGATTTCCTCTGGATCCTTGTTAACCCTACAATGCCTAGCTGATGCAATTGAGGCGCAGCCACCTGGCAGGGAGATTTCGCTGTCAGCTGCCGGGCAGGGCCCCGCACGGCAGGGCCAGGTGCTGCTCAGTGCCTGCCCCACGGCGCCGGGCACAGGGCTGGCACTGCTGTAGGGATGGGGGTACGTGTGCACAAAGCCCCGTGCCCGTGGGTCCCTCGTTCCATCCCCAGCTCCGCTCTGCCTGGGACATCTGTAGTGGTTGTGAATAGCCCGGATTATAATGGTAGCACATAATTTTTTCTTCTTTTTTCTTTTTTTTCTAATTTAAAGCCAGGGCATCTCTACTGATTTGCCCCTCCTAATGTGCTCTTCCTTTATGCCGTCTAAAGCAATTTCCCAGCCTGTATCACTGCAGCAACAAGTCTGTTTAGTGTAGAGCATCTCGCAAATGGTGTTGCTGGTAATGGATGTGATAATAAGCCCCACGGTTACCTATCCCTGTTTGTAATGAATGTAAATTATCAAGTATAATAGACCTGAAACTGAGCTATTTAGTGTTAGTCCCAGAAATAATGAAAAGATCTGTAATAAACTGGAAGGGGCAAAATTATTTTGTGTGATTATAGTCAAAAGCTGTCTTGCAACGTGCCTGTTATTTGACATGAATCCTATAGATAACAACGGTATCGTGACTTCTTGGCGTATACATATCATTTAAGTAACATCTATAGCATCTTGCTTAGAAACGTGCAATGCAGACTTCTACCAGCAGATCTGTAGTTGAATATAATCTCAGCTGATGGATGAGACTGCAATCGGAAAAAAAAATACCCTGAAGTTTCTATGTGCAAGTGCACAATTAAACACTGACCTTCCGCATTTGACACAGGTTTGCGAGATAATTTTTTCATCGCCTTCTCCCACCGTTCTGCAGGGCTGTGTGTTTACCTAGCAGGTACATTAGTAAGCAAGGCAGAGCACTGTGGCAGGAGCGTCACACATTAATCATGCCCTGGTCAGATGGTTGCTTGCAGACTTCCTCTGCCTTTCCATGGCCTGTGCTGGGCTGCGCACCCATGTGCTGCTGCACCCTGTTTTGCTGTGCGCAGCTAAGTAAACCAGATTCCTCTCTTCAGTTATTTCAACTATTTTGCAAGTATCCTCCTGCCTTTGCACTGCTCATCCTATTTAACTTGTCAGTAATTATCCCTTTTTCAACTTCTGAGGCATCCAGATTTCTGAAGTGAGTGTGCAAGGAAGTATTTTGGTGATTTCTGCAGGCTTTCCTTTACAGTTTAGGTGCAGTGGTGAGATAAAAGTTGACTTCTGATTTACAGAAGCAAAATTATCTTGCAGGCTAGTGAATTACGTCATAAGCCAGGCAGCGGTTTTGAATGATTAATATGTCATCATCTTCCTCTTCCCACCTCTGGTTGTTTCATTTTCAAGGCTGAGAACAACTCAGGATATTGCTGGGGAGTTCAGATGTTCAGTGGTTTGGAGAACGCTGTTATCATGGGAGGCTGTTCAGCGTGCGTTCACTTTGATACTGCTGTGGTGGAGCTAGAAAAGACCATCTGCAAGGCAGTGCTGTGTCCTGTGTCCTCTCGCAAGCTGCAGAGCAGGGTGTTTAAGCACATGTATTTGAATAAGGAGAAGTGTGTTTGTGTGCATGTATTTTCATATATGCAGTGATCAGAAGGCAGCAGTACGTTTTTGAAGGCGTAAGTCTCTTATACCCTAACAGACTACTCACCTTTTTTTTTCATTATTAGAAATTTTTGAGATACAAGCGACTACCAACAGGATTTTGTCTTTGCTGACATGAATAAACCAAACCCACAGGCCTTGAGGTCCAGTCTCTTCTTTCCCTAATAGCACGAGTAAAAGCTGGAAGATTAGGTCCGTAGCTGAGTGTCCCCCCACTGTCACCTGCTTTGCATTCGTGGTGGGGTCTCCCTTCTGGGATGTGCCAGCGCTGACCACAGAGCATCCCCATGCAGGGAGCTTGCCTGTGAGCAGCTCCCCACGAGCAGCATCCCTGCACGCATCCCCTTGCAAGGAGCATCCCTGAGAGCAGTAATCGCTGCCGCGCTGCAGCCCAGCGTTTAACGAGAAGGCGCAAGGCTTTCACTTAGCCCTGCCACCACATTTATTTTCTGCTTATGGCTCCAAGTAAACATTCCAGTGTCTGCTGCGCGTGGTTTGCGACCAAATCGCATTATCTGCCTTGTCCAGAGGAAGTTGCAGCCATACAGTAGAGCCATGTGATAAACAGCACTTGTAATTCCTGCCTGCTTGCCTCACTTATCTCCATCAAGATTATTAATATTTCCAGCATGTAAGCAGTTTCCAACAGCTGTCAGATATAAACAGTAAGCTACCAGAAAACCTGCTGCTGCTTCTTCTCCCCCAGAACTTGATTCCCCGCATAGTACATGTACAGGGTCTGAAGCTGAAGGTCCTGAAGTCCAGCGTTAACCAGTGGCTTGGGTTTGGATGTTTCCTTGTCAGCTACAGCTGCCGAAAATGTGTGCTTCATCTGAGGAGGTATTTTCTAGCTTTACAGAAAGGTTGAATTACTCGATTAAGAATTTAAATCTACAGAATTCCTCATCATAAAACACCGTGATTTAAGTCACTTTCTTGTTTCAAAAATACTTCAGTTAGTAGAAGTGTTTTAAAAATACACCGGTTACTTTCTTTTTATTTTCCAAGCATTTCTTACTGTGAAAGAGACAAGAAATCTGCTGTTCTCTGGTTTCTGTATCATCCTGTATAACTTCAGAATACGTTCTCAATCTCTCCGTGCCTCTGTCCTCTGTAAAATTACATTAATCTCCCGACCTGCAAGGTTTTCTCTCATCTTAAAATATCTGAATGTGGCTATCCTGCTTTGGAAAGCAAGAAATTTTAGTAGCACAGATGCAAGGTGCTCTGTACTGAGATAGGTGGAAAGCCAGAGCATTCCTGGGCATATTGAGTTTATTTGTGTGGACGCAGCATATTTGTTTCTCACTTAGCACGTCCTGGCCCCTCTGTTTCCATTAGGTCACCCAGGCAAGCAGCGAGGGTCTCGCACTTGGAACAGGCTGAATAATGCCCACATGGCTTGGCCATCTGTAAGTGGTGAATTAATCACAGGCACGGGTGGACAATGTCTTTATGCTGCACGTTCGGGTAAGCTATATTATGCGATAGCGCACACCAGGTTTGACTTTAATTAAATATTTGGTCCACACATGCTGCAAAAAGGAGTGAGTTAGCAATTTTCTGCTTAACCTGACACACACAGTGCAGGCTCTGAGAAAGCACCCGCATTAAGCAGCCGGCAGCAGCACGATACATATAAACCCTGCTAGCAGTGTTTTGTGGCTTTCGTTTTTGTAGCTCCAAAACAACACTGCGGTCTCCTAAACAGTCTCTGAAGTGTCCAGGCGCTCAGTCATTCTTTTTTTCCTTTGAAGAAAGAGCATTGCAAACGCCATCCGGTCAATGCAAACAGAGCCGGTTCTTTCTCCGCTAAGTTTTGTGAGGGCTTTTAGCACAGCACAATGTCGGGCTTCAGAAGCCGTCATTTCTGCAGCCACTTGAATGATACCTCTGAAATGATTACGTGTTCGGAAGGACATTGGTTCATAGGCCTGCATCTGCTGTTATGTTGGTCGGTCTTTATTGCTGTTATTACGGGGCGGAGGTTTTCAAAAGTTCTCTCAATTTGCTTGATAAAAGCTGTCAGGAGGTTTGCCATCCCTCCCACGGGGCAGCCTGGGCAGCTCTCAGCTGCTCTGAAAACCCCGTGGCTGTTCCTCCCCAGCACAAATTACTAGAATGCTGTTTCAGTGGAAAAATACTCCTGCTTCCCAAAAAAAGTCTCCCTGTCCCTGTAACGTGCGTCTGCTATAACACAGGTGCTAATAACAGCAAAAGGGGGATAGTATTGCTGGTATGCACTTAACAGCGGTAGACTGAAGGAACTGGAAGGCATAAGGAAATGGCAAATAATTGAATCTTTGTACCTTTGCTCTTTTCCTGTGATCCCCAAAAGTAGCAGCTCATTAGCGGAGTTACTGAAATAGGTGCATTTTGTTGGTGTTTGAATAAAATTAAGACTGCAACAAAGCACAAGGGAAGCATTGCTCGGTAACATGTGACCTTTCCTGCAGTTATTTATCCCTTGATGATCACCCGGTTTGTGGAACAAGCCAGATAATTGCAGGACACGAGCATCGGCAGCTGTACATACACTGATAAAGTGGGACAGCCACTGTGTTTTAATGATCTCTGTGCAAATCCAAGCTAGGGATTTGTCCTCTGCAGCCACTGGGCAGCTTTCCTTCTAGACCTGTACAACAAAGCTACATGGGCAAAGGCAAGGCCTCTCCCAAATGGCAAAGCTGACCGAATGGCCGGGTTCTGCTCCCTGTGAGATTCCTCTGGAGGTTCACCTCCTGAGCAGATCTCCTGTGCTCTCCGTGCCTCTCGCATCCTTAATATTGCAATCGCCAGCTTATTTCCCCAGTAAGTACTGTGCCAGAGGAAGTGGCTGAATGATAGCTCACCCCAGAGCTCTTGGGAGAGAGAACCTTTGCATCGCCCTGCTTGGAGGCACTGGGAAGGTAGTTTTCAGTCTTCTAGGGTGTCTCTCAGAACGGGATAGGGAACTATATGGATGCTCCCAGAGAAAACGTATTGAGCAGTCATGCCTCAGTGGTGGGCTGGCTTTAAACTTGTGTGATGGAACTCATCTCAGTCCTTGCACGATAGGTGTTTTTCAGAGAGAGCACCTTAACAGTGAAATCTTTGTGTGCTCTGCAGTTAGGCCTTCTGCTGCAGTAACCGATACAGGCAGTTACGGCATCATTGTAATCAACTGAAATATTGTAATCAGTCTTACCAGTATGGTGGGGCCTGGATCACAGCTGCTAAGTGGACTTAGGCTATACGGAGAGCTGACTGTGCAATACAGAACTCACCACATGTGTTTGGTAGCTTGCCACTGTTCTGTGCATCGCTGCAGGGTTGCCTTTCTTCTGTCTTCAGAGCGATCTGAATTAAAGCAAAGCTGATAAAGGAGATGGTATGCATTTCTAACATTACTTTCAACAGAGCAGGTATCTGTACAAACAGAATACCTGATAGGAGATCATTACAAGTACTCTACATTAGCATAAATGAAGCTTAAGATACGGATAAGCATGAGTTTAAGTGTAGAACTGTATCATATTGGGAAAGCAACCCATTGCTTATTCACTCCTACCATTACATGATTGGTCTATAATGGCAAGATGTATCTGCTCCCAGGGGATTGCTGTGAGGAAGAGTAGTAGTAAATTAAGATGAAAGCTTGTTTTCCGCCTTATTCATAATAAATGCAAAAGTCTCCCCTGCAGCACTTGCCATGACTAATGTGCCGCAGATCACTGACATCCCAGGCCGGTAGCTCGCAGCACAACTTGGGCAGCGCGCTGCCATTGGCTTTCGCTGCAACATGACTTAATTTCCAAGGAGCTGGTGTCAAGCAGTGTGAAACATAGCTTTGGTGTTGCTTTGTTTCACCTTCCTTTGGAAGACAGGGATCATCTTTGGGGAAACAAATGCGTCAGTGCATTTTGGAAGTGCTGTGGAATCCTGCGGTGCGACTAAGCAGCATAGGTTATTTGTTGTTATGTACTGTGGCTGAAGCCCCAGTTACAGTGCTTTGTAACTCCCCGCATCCTCGGGGCTGGCATGGGGCACGGGGCCAACTCACTCACAGCCGTTGCTTTGAGTTGGACGGTTTCATAGAGGCAGCCTCTCCTGATGGTCTTCCATGTTATGCTAACAGTTTTAAGACAGGCATCACTCTCTAATTAGCTTTAATCTTAGATACTTTGGTTTTAAAAAAATGAAGTAAATCTACGGCTGCTGACAGGTATAGTTTAATTGCACCTGTTCAATGAAGGATATATGTTACTAAAAATCCCCCAAAAGTTTTCAATTAAATTTATGCAGTGGTGACAGCCAGTAGACCGTAAGTGACTGAGGCGTATTGAGTTTCACACTGCAATTACTTATCCCAACACTTTAAAAGCACAGTAGCTCTGTAGTATTCAGAGCTGCGAGAGGACAATTAGGCATGTAAAGGTCATCTTACCACCACATTTGTTAGCTTCAATTTTATGGTCCCTCTTCTATTCTGCTTTGGTAAGTCCCAAACATTTATACCGGTGCTTGTTTTTCAAACTGCTGTCATCGTGGCAGGCAGAAAACCTTTTTGTGAAACCATATTGGGTTCTCATGATACAAATTAAGAGGATATTGGAATAAATGTAACAACGATGAGAAATTACTTATCCTTAGTTCTTTGGTAGTGAAATCCTAAAAGGACGGACAGTAAAACAGAAGCTCACCCTGGCACTTTTCTCAGCCTGAGAAAACAGCGATTTGCAAAATGGATTTTCTGAGTGTTGCCTGCACAGTACCTGTGTACTCACCTGTATGAGCACCCATGAAGCTGGGAGCCCCTGGGGAGATTTGGGAAATGTACTTCTTGCATTTAACAAGACATTGCAAGAATTTCTCTTTCCTTGTCTCCCTATGTGGTTGGAAGTAGGAATTGGCGTGTGGTCATGTAGACGGCCTTGATAGGTTGGAAAGAGCTGTCTGCTTCTATACTTTCAGCTTCTCCACTGGCCAGATGCCCTGAAAGCCCTTCTCGGGGTCGGATTTGCATCACAGATGGGAATTGCAATCAGTTCATGCCAATAGTAGGCATTAACAATCCCTCTGGAGCCAGAGGAACAGTCGTGTCAGCATGTGCTCTTCGTGGAGCCCAGCCGTTGGGTCCTGGTGCGGGATGGGAGCCCCATGGCATTGGCACACCACAAAACGACAAGCTGTGGAGGGTCGCCCGGCAGTTCTCACTTTGCCTGTTCACAACCCACTGAGCATTTTGGCTTTTGTTTGTATGAAAAGAGTGCTATGTCAACAAAATACGTGGTAGTTCCCGTATAGTAGCGAGAATACGAAAACGTTACCAAAACGGTTTTGTTTTCCAAAAATAGCGTGGAGGAGGAATTGCTGCTGTCAGTAGTGATCAGTAGCTGATATTTTTCCTTGAGGTCAGCACAGAGTTCAGGTTAATAAGCAAGTTTGGCATTTTCAGGATCTGCTTGAATAATTATTTTCTGCATTCCTTGTTTCTAAATGCCCCTTTATGATACGACACAGCGTGTGTGCAGAGAGGGAGACGTTGGACAGATCCGGACCTCCGGTTGGTTCAGTTCATCTACAGAACATAGACAACAAGGACTTTGAAGGTTCTTTTATCACACAGCTTACACTGTATGGCTGAACGGTTAAAATAACGGATCAAGTGATAAAATATTGATAAAAACTCATAATAGTCAAATCCTGAGATTTGCCATGTTCTGATTGGAGCTAAATTCCTACTGTCACACACTCGGATATATTAATGGCCATGCGTGCCTTCTTGTGGCTCTCTGTATCATTCAGTGTATGAATACAGATAAATAGAAGTGTTTGTGCGTATTGTTTTGCTCTAAGTTTGTTGTGGTAGAAGTAAAATGTAAAATAATGCGATCGTGTAAGAGGTGGGTCAAATTGCCATACATATTAAAAGAGGCTGCTTTTGATCAGCTTCTTTCAATGTCTGGTATAGCCCCATTTATCTGGAGATCTCAAGGGACACCCAAAACCTTCAGATAAATGGGGGCTTAGTTAATCAGGGAAGCCAGCTGTCCAGCTCCTTCAGCGGTGTAGGGTTCAAGATCATAACCCATCCTCTGCAGCCAGGCCATCGCCAGAAATGATTTGCATGCTTCAGTTCAGCAGTCTAGCCTTGAGGCTTTTGCAGCACCGCCAGCCAGGCACTTTAGGCTTTCTCTTGGCCCTGCTCGACCCACGGCATAGCAATGAGCTGTGAAGGCTGGGTTGCCGGATACGTGCAAAATGTTTTTTAGAAGATAGTAGTGTGTACGGCACTGTGCAAGTATTGGCTTCATTTGAATAATATGGCCGGGCTTCACGTTGGGGGGCAGCTTTACATCACATGCTCACCGCAGAGCTGTGACACGGATTTCACATTAAACAGATCTGGCTTA
Organism: Aquila spilogaster; assembly: GCA_024606505.1. NCBI lineage: Eukaryota > Metazoa > Chordata > Aves > Accipitriformes > Accipitridae > Aquila > Aquila spilogaster. Next base: position 27,703 of record JANHGO010002510.1, read on the forward strand.
ATCTTCCGGCGCGTTCACATAAGTAAAATCAGATCTCTTGTCCTTCAGGATGAGGGTGCAACAAATGTACAACGGCTGCAATCTTAACAGCCCTGTGCTAGCAGTTACCACGAGGGAGTCATGCTTACGTGGCGATGGAGAGGAAGCTTCTTGAGACTGCAGTTTTAGAGACTGTTTCATACAGCCACAAATTGCCGATCTCCAAGCCTTCTTCCCCTTATCCACCTTGTATTGGCATTCTTTGGATGTTCTATGTTCTCTTGGATTTCCAGAATACGTTATTTGGAGCTCCAGAGTATCTGACAGCCAACGAATGTAATGACACCAAAACAGTGGAGCAGCAATTTTCCTTTTGGAGCTTGTTTATGATGTCCCTAATGAAAACTCCTGCAGCCAGGTAAAACTTGTCCTGGCCGGGACACCCGGAGGACGCCGAGCTGCGAGGGATGGTCATGAAGGGTGGCAGGCCTGTGCCGCACTGATCCTTGCCAAGCCTGCCTTGAGCCTTTGGCTGTTGGCAGGGGCGGTGGCACTGAGCATGGGCTTTGCTGTCGGCCTCTGGAACCCGCACGGAGTCTGTGTGGCTCTGGGTGCTGGTGTAGCCCAGCTCTGGATGGTGAGTTTGAGTGCTTCTTTTGTGGTTGCCCATTGCCCGTCTGTTTGGCCGAGTGCTTTTTGCCGTGATCTTTTGTTGAGTTGGTGCTGTCTTCCACCTTGTAAATAAGGGCTCTAAGAGACGTGCCCCTCTCCTCGCCAGAACCTCACCGCTCTGCTTTTCTGCGCAATATCCAGGGAAGCCGGTACACACTCACGGTCATTGTGCGCGCTGTTGGGTTATGCGCTAGATGCGCGAGGCCTTTCGTTAGGCAGCAGGACGTCGTTAGGCGTAGCACGATGAGCCTTCCTGGGCTCCCCGCCCGGCTGGAAGCAGAGCCTGCGAGCGGTCCGCAGGGCCGTGCGGTGCGGGCGGCGGGCTCAGGTGGCCGGCAGCCGTCGGTTTGGCTGGAGCCTTTCAGCGATTTGTCACGCCTCGCTCCCTCCCCACTGCGCCCGCACGTGCCAGCTCCGCGGCGGAGGGGCTGCTGGCCAGACGGCCGTGCCGCCCGCGCGTCCCGCTGACAGCCCGAGTGTGCACCGCACGGCCCTGGCAACAGCCGAGCGCGCCGCGGAATAAGCATCTTCGTAATGAGAAGTGAATGGCATCCGTCAGTCCCTTTAGAATAGGGCCCAGGCGTGTGCCTCCTCTCCGAGGAAGTTTGGCAGCCTATTCATTAACAAGAGTCATCAGGAGTTCAGCCCATAATAGGGAGGCAGCCCCGAATGCAGGCGGGCTAATGCTTGCGCTATCAGGAATGCGTTCTCCTGGGCTTAGGGGAGAAAAGGGAGCGCCGCTAAACAAATAACGCTGTCAGCAGGTGCATGCTCTGAAACGGCATGTATTGATTCTCTTTCTTCGGGCTTCCACGGGAAGTTTGCAAGAAGATTTATCGCCTATCTGCCGTTCTCCACGAGCAGGAGAGCCGGCACTACCGCTGCTGCGTCTTTTCTCCATCCGCAGCGACTCCAGCACGCTGGCGCGCCATTGCTTCCTCCTGTTGAGGCGCAGCACTGGGGCCACTGCGTCCCATTTTTAAGTGCTCCGATGTTTCTTTCTTCTTTTTTTAAAAAAAAGCTGTTTCAGAGCATTTCTGTTAACATAATGAAAGTCACAAATGGCACTTCAGTATTAATTAGTAATGCTTTTCAGTTCTAAATACCCTCACCTGCATTATGTTGTCGCTGGTGTTCCACTGTATGCTCCTGATTTCTAGATTTAAATTGGCCTTTTCTCCCCCCTAACAGCCCTGCGAACTTGTAATGCATTTCCACACCGCGGAAACACAATGGGGATCCGAAAACTTTTGTTTTAAATGAGGAAACGGAGAATGAGATGTCATACGGGCGCCTACAAGCGCTAATTCATAAAGTCATACGTGAGGTTCTTCAGCCCATTGTAGATTTGTTTCAGGCGTTATCCTGTTATTGGAAGTGTATGATTCACCTTCTGAGAAAACAGAAGCTGCACACAAAAGGAAAAGATTTGCTT
>JANHGO010002511.1:0-29780 GCA_024606505.1 Aquila spilogaster
CATATTCCTGTTGTGTGTTGTGTTCAGAAGTAACTGATTACATGTGTAAAAAAACTTCTTGTGAATAAGGATAGCGTAATTTCAGTTATACACCTCTGTGTGCTATTTGTTATAGCAATGCTAAATATACTTAAAAGAGACTTGTCTTGCCAGAACTTTGTTTTACAAGAACTGTTCTCAGTATATTTGTTAATTTTCCCTTTTATAGCTCAGGTTTTTTAAGAGGATGCTCGTAATGCTTTAGGAAATGCACAGCTCATGGATACTGTTTGATATTGAGGTAATTTTTGTGCATCTCTATCGGTCTGTGCACTCGAAGCATTATCTTTGCTTTCTCTTATTCTGTTCTTTTTTCATCCCTATTCTGGACTTGTATCTCAGAGACCCAGCAGCGTTAAAGGCTGGTTTACTTAGAGTACTTCAGTATGTAAGATTGTACCTTGGTTTAACAAGGAAAGAGTGCTGAGCATCAGGGAAAGAATTAGGCATCTGTGATTGCCTGTTGGGTCAGATCAGAATTCACAATGAAGGGGGACGGAGGCTGTAAAGCCAGTGCACTAGAGGGAAGCCCCATTAACTAGTCCAAGATGAGGGAGAGGTCTGATAAAGCGAGGGAAAAGAACCCCTGACCACCAGAATTCAGTATGCCCCTAGTTTGTGTTTTCTAATTGGTTTCTAATCGACTTCTACTTTTTCTGCTTTATCTTGTAAGTGAAGAGCATTCAGAAACCTGGTAGTGGTGGCAGAGCTTGGAAACCTTGTTCGAACCTGACTGGTGTGCTACAGAGTATATTTTTGACAGCTCCTTAGTGGTCAGTTAAGTCTCCAGAAGGTCTTGCGTGGACCTTAGCCATCCGCTGTTAGAAGAGCTGGGCTTAGAGACTGCATTTGGGCTAAAGACCTCAGCCTTTGTTCAGACACTGGTGGCCAAACCCCATGGCACAGTGAGAAGAGACAGAAAACAGCAGTTACTGACACAAAGCAAGTTGATTCCACGGGGCTTGCTGAGATTCGTGAAAACATAATCCCTATATTGCTGTTCCTGAGTAGTTCCTTTAGCGGAGTACAGGCAAAACACTTACTCTTTCACAGGTTAAAACCTGCTCTTTCCTTAGCGATTGCACTACAGGTGATTTGTGCAAAGTTTTCCTGCTTCCTGCACGCTTGACAGTTCAATGAAAAGAAGGCGGGAGAGTGTGAACACTGGCTGGGGCCAGGGCTGATTTGCAAGGCTCCTCATGGAGAAGAGGAGAGTAAAAGTTTTGACGTTCCACTAATTTTCAGTGCAGCAGGTGACTGACAGGTGTCTGGAGAGCATTTCTCCCCTTCCTCCTCTGGCTTACTCTCCAGGTGCTGTAGTGTTGAGGTACCAAAGCTGCTCGGTCAGGAAGTCTAATTAGACAGTTGCAATTTCCTAAATAATGTCAAGTTTCTGAGTTACTTAATGAAAGCAATTCATAAGAGATACCGGGGTTGGGAGCAAGATCTATCAAATAAGCTACTGTTGTTGATACTATTTATGATAGTGCTGTCTTATGCTTTTACAGTGCCTTCCAGTTCCAGCGTCCTTGGTAATGAGATGCATTTGGCATCACTAAAATTCAGTGGGTGGACAGTAATAATCAGATGATAGATTACATGTGGCAGGGTAAGTGTGTGGCCATAATTATTACCAAAGACACAACTGCAAATCCCAGTTCTTAGAAATAGCTCTAAATGAGCTTTCTTATCTGTGCATCATAAGCAGGGCCTCCTTCAGACAATGGATAATCAGTAAAGTAGATTTTAGTCATTTTTATCTAAGGATGAAAAAACACAATCATTTTTATACAGTTTTACCGGTATATCTGGATAATAGCAACTAATTTAAAAAAAAAAATTACTTTATTTTTTTATTTTACCATCACTGCATATCATCACTTTACAGTCCCATGTCTATCATTAATCACTGGGCTGTTATTTAAGTGCTTTTTTTATACCTACCCTTGAATATCAAGATAAATTGTTGCTTGTACATTTGACTTTGAATTCCTGGTTGGATGGGAGCTTCAGGGTGTGGTGTTTTATATTTTGTTTGGGTTTTTGTGTTTTGTTTTTATCATGTTTTGCTTTTTAAATCTATGTATGCCAAGGAAGTTAAACCACTCCTCTTCTATCAGTTTGGACTGACTGGTGTACCTGGCAAGGCTCCTGCACGTCACCAGGTCGTTCAGTACCATATATCACATGTACTTAATTCAGTCCCTGAAGCTATTTTTTAAATTCCACCAGTTATATGCAGGGAGTACAAATTCCTGTTGCGCTGTGACTCATCGTTGGCCCTATGTAGTCTGATATCGGGACACCCAGTAGATGTGACGGAGTTAAACTTCATTCATCATTATTTCTGTGGTATTCAGTTAAGAAGGAATATTAGGAGTTACGGTTCTGAAGAACAACTAGCTAGTTTGCATTGACTTAGAACCGTTAAATGCTCACCCACTCGTTAAAGGCATGAGGAAATCCTGTGGATTCCTTTTTTTCCATGGCATTTCTTTTTCCAGACAGAGCTAAGTACCTTATCTCAATGCGGCTGAGGAGGGCAGAAGGAGAGAGGTGGTGCAAGTGTTGGCCGTCACTGAGGGGAGCGCTCATGCCTGTTGCAAAGGGAATTCAGCGAGAGGGGTCAGGAAAGCGGAGGTACGTTTTAAAGCAGTTAGTGGCATATCAGTAGGATGATCAAAGAACCTGAGGCCTTGCACGATCTGAACACGATATAGGTTCCTATCTTACGTGTTACCTCTCCTCTGCTGGAAATGTGCAGAGTAAGACTAGAGAGCCTGGAGCCCTTCGCTGCCATCACTCCAGAGAGCTGCGCAGAACTGGAGGAGGCTCTGATCCACCCGCAGATACAGGCACGACCCACCAGACTATGGATAAGGGAGGAGGAAGCCAAAGACATCAACACAATTAATCAGTCACTATTTTTAAAGCTGCGGGATCTTACTATATTTTTCTTTTTCTTTTTTTTTTTCCCCAATACATGCAGATTGCAAAAAGGGGCCAGCAAGGCCCAGGGAGGAGGTCCATGAGGTCGTCCCCCCTTGATACTGTCTTAATTTCAAAATGCTTTATGAAGGGCCACATGGCAGGCCTAGAGGCAAGCTGAAATCTAGTATGTATAAAAAGTTTTTCTAGGCTTAAAAAGTTTAGGAACAGCAGCTCTTGGGAGGATGAGGTATACCTCCATGATGCCTGACAGATGTCTACCTAACCTGTGCCTATAAAGAATGATAGGGTTTCCATAACCTCTCTTAGCTGCCTATTCTATTATAATTACCTTTTGATGTATAGAGTTTTTCCCAATCTAAGTCCTTTTCACTGAAAATTAAGCCAATTATGTCTTGTCCTCTCTCCAGCAGACACAGAGAATAATTCATCAAACTCTGTCTTAGTAAGAGCCTTTTACATTAAGACAATTCGTCTCATGTCCTTTTCTGATCCTCTCTTTTCTACATGAAAGGAAAAAAAAAAAAAAAAGCCAAACCTTTGAATTTTCCTCCATTTTTTCCAAAGCTTTTAGCATTACTTACTAATTTCCTTGATACTCCCTGTTCCGATCTGCTTGCTTTGACAGGGTGTGCATAGAAGCCAAAAAGATTAACTTCTCTTCAGAATCCAGATCTTTAGGATGCTTGGTCCTAGCAATCAGTGACTAAAACAAGAGTCTTGTGAGTGTCTTGTGTGTTTGGTCAGTTCTGTGAGCATATGATGCCCTTATAGCTACTGTTGAACATTTCCTTAGCTAAACATAAAAATTCCTGAATTAGGATGATCTTCACTTCTATAACTGCTCTTTACAATAATACCTTACTGTGAATTTTTTTTTTTTAAAGTTTGTTCCCTGTATGTTTTATGAAATGTTCAGAGGCAGCAAATGCAATAAGCTGAGTACAGCAATAGTGTTGAGGAACAAAGGAAATTCCCCAAAAGTACATTTTTGCGCAGGGTCAGTTAGAAAACATTCTTGTTTTCTATCACTGCTTTTTTCTGCTCTCTGTAACATTCAAGTGCCAGTGGTAGGCTCTGTGTACTGTATGATATATAGATGTTCTACATGATCAATAACTCATAAAGTTGGCATTTCTTAAATGATTAAATTTTCAACAATGATAGCAGGTTAATTCTCTGCTCTTGTAGTTATTATCCCACTGAATAGTTATATATCAACAAAGGCTGAAATAAATATTTCAAAACTTTTTTTAATTGTTGTGACCCACATTTTGACTGACAATCTTTTATTAACACTGGGGCTGTATAAAGAGCATTCAATTTTTTGCATTTAGGGTATTAATCATCTTTAGTGATGATGGCTTGCTGTAATTCCCAAGTGACTGAACTATTCTTTGTGCTCTGACATAATTTGTAAATTATGGAGATAATGATTTAGTGAAGAGAATCACTTTATGTAACGGGGCAGACTCTGTTATAGTTGTAAAATCCTACCAAATAAAGTGGAAATTCAGTGTGGTAATGAGGTCGCTTGAGATTACTTCTTTCTAGAACAATGCTGATGAGAACCGATGTCCTTCCCAAACTAAAGGCAAGATTTGGCTCCATCTTTACACTTGTCCATAGTTGTAATATTATGCGGGAAGTGTAATTTTCAGAAACTTGAACTGTCCACATGACTGGTTTTGAAAGATGTTTCATAAATGACAAATATGAAAAAAAAAAAAAAGAGAAGCTTTTGAAGACCTTTGACTTGAAGCCCCGAAAGTTAGTGGAAATGTGTTTTCTGGCTTTGTCCCAGTTCTATTGAATATTTTAAATAAAAATCTCTAGCTTGCAGAGGCTGTCCAGCTTCTAATTTCTAAAGAAATTAATTTAAATACAAATTTAATTGCTGAAGAAAAATGTTACCAATTACCTAAAGGAGAGGAAAATGAAATATGACTTATTTTTTATGCAGGAAGGAAACTTACTATGATATTCTGCAATAATTTAATCTGCAAGAGCTGCTTTGAAGTAGTGCATAACTGAGTGGGGTTGAAGTTGAGTCTAGTTCCAGGCACAAACCTCTGATACAGGCAAGGTGCTACCAGTCAGCAGTAAAGGTTTCTGTCCCTCCGGCCACACTCTGAAGTAGATCTTCCTTTCTGTGGTGCTGATCTTTCTATTTCCTCAAGCTTCCTATCCATATAAAAATAATAAACAGAAAAGACAATGTCTTGTATAAGGCTGTGACCAAATAAGAGTTAAATCCCAGTCAGTGGCCAAACCCTTTTGTTGAATTTTTAATCTGGATGTACAGCTATCATTGGATTTCTCTCACCTTTGTGTCCCCAGTGAATCCAGAAATTACGAGTCGGGTTTCTGCTGATCAACTGCTTTTGTCTTATCCCCTTAAAACAAACCTCGATTTTTGCAGTGCATGTGGAGGCTTCCTGCATGGCCTTTCTGTTCCGCAGCCTCGTGTACAGCTGGGCAGTAGTGTTTCCCTTGGCCTTGCTCGTCTGAGGGCTCTTTGCAGGAACAGAAGAATGAGCACTGAATTGAATGGACCAGGAACTAAGTGAATAGAGCTCTGTTTTAACAATAACAGAATGAAATGAGTACTGTGTTTAAATTTCAGCTAGTTGGTCTTAATTTTGAGTTTAAGCGTTGCTGTCCGAGTAGTTATACTGGATTTGTGACTCAGTGTTCTTGCCCGTTGCCCTCCTAGCACTTCTGCTTTATTTGCAATAGCATCAGTCCAATTTCTCTAGTTTGCTTTATGATATTGGCAGCGTCCTCAACCAGTGACAGCCAAGGCAGCATGTTTCGGTTACTGGTTTCTTCTTCTGTAAGTTGTAAGATTGTTTACTTCCCCTTTCCTGTTAATGCATCTTCAGTTTATGATAGGCCATGTCCCTGGCAATACCTTAAGCAGAAGAGGAATCTGGCTTGCGGTGTGTAGCAAACCACAGCTTGTTTATTCATTGAGTTCGTTTTAATCTCTGGATCTGTGATCATAAAGTGCAATGCCGTTATTTCTTTATCTCTGAATTAAGGTAATTGTGGGGGTGGATTTATGGAGAGGTTTAGTTACATCAGATGGAAAGTTTTTGTTTGTTTTGGTGGATGATTCTGAAAGCTGGAGAACTGTGGATAAAGAAAACAATTTCTTGCTGCATGTGAGGATTGTTAGGATGCCTAATCTCTTATTAGGAAGCAGGATTCAGAAGTCTATGGATGAGTTTGCTCATTGCAGAGATGTAAGATAATAAAGGTTGAGATTGAATTTGTTTCTGAAGTCTTTGTGAAAATATTATGGTTTACATCCAGCCTCCTTTAGCAACAGTAAATTTACCATTGTGAAACAAAGGAATATTGAGATAATGTGATACCAAGATTTTCTTTTCAGAGATTTGTATATACCAATTACATACTGTGCTTTCAGCTAAGTGTGTTGTGACCGGCTAGGTACAAAGTAGAAGATGGGTTTGGATAAGGGAAGATATTTTCCTTTATAAAGTTCTGTCTAATATCAAGAGGATTTGAAATACTTTTCCCTTTGCTTCATAGCAAATCCCCTTCAGGAAGTGGGCTTGCCATTGCATGTGACCAGGTTATGGTTTTTTCCCACGTTCCTGTTTTCAGCCGAGCTGCTGTCGCTGCCTTTGAACACTCTCCATGTCATGGCAATGGTGAATTGAAATTTATTTGCTGAAAGAATCCTTACTGAGGTTTACAGTGCACTGGAGCAGGCTAAAACCCTGCACAGTCAGTTGCGGTGACTGAGATGAAGACCGGTAACTTACAAAGCTTTTGTAATTCAATTGTACTTTAGTTGTGTATTTGTGCGCTTCTCTTCCCAGGCAATATATTTAACAGCCTCTGGAATTTATGATGCATTCCAGTGGTGTATCACAAAGTTTTGGAAAAGACTTATGTTAAAGCTATCCTTTTTCTCAAAGTTGGTGTTATTTCCTTCTTACTAGTGAATCTATGCCATTTTGATTGCTGCTATATTATGTCTGCCAGGGATGACTTGTACCCCTAAGAACTTGGGTTTTTTGGAATGCATTGAGGTTCAGGATTCCTATCATACTTATATGCTAATGTTTTAATCAGATTAATTCTCCCTCCCTCATTTTACTTAATGAATGATGACCTTTCTTCTCTGCTCCCCATCAAGTAATAGATTTAGACGTTAAGTATAAACCTTCTTAGCAAATGAATTGCTTATGTATGTTTGCAATATGATATACCTCTCTTTTGGTATGAGCAAATGTTTTGTTTAAACAGGAAAACAAATTCCCTAGCATCTTTCTTTTCCTTTTTTTATGCAGAGTTAGGCAATTCAGCATGGTTATAATAATAACATATAGCCAGTATGCTGTATTACGAAGACTCTAAGTACATAATGTAGTAGATCTATTATGTGAAAGTATACTTAACTAAAAAAACCTCATTTGATGCTTGAAATCAAGGGAGTCAGTTCACATTCTGTTCAAGTATATACTCTTCTTTGCATCCTTCTCTGACTGTTCACTGGAAAAAAATATGCTTGTATTGAACTAAGGTGTGTTTGTTTTTTGTTTTTGTATCACCCCTGCCCCCAACTTTCAGCAATCCAATAAAAGTCCTTCACATAGGTGCAGAAGCATATGCATTGTAATGTCCATGTGCATGGACTAAAATTTTAAGTCCAGTGTTTTCCATCCTGATCATGTTACAGCATTTTCTGTTAACTACGTAAGCTGTATAAAGTGACATACTAGAAGTATTGATTCTCATTCTTCAGGACAAAAATTTCTCCATTACCTTACATGGATCAGTATGTAGCACCAAGAGTAAATATTTAGTTCTTCATAGAGAGCCTTTTAAAATCATGATAGGGTTTGTCATGCAAGCCATGTATTTGTTAAAAGACAGGATATTCCCAAGATGTTGCTTTAAGGCATTTGTTAAATGTGACACAGGCTGAATGAGAATTTTCAGTGTATACTGTAAAGGTACCTGCTGGGCTGAATGTCCTGCCAGAAAGAAATCTTCATCATACCAATAGATTGGAATAGAGTTTGTAGCTGGTTATTAAGCCAACTATCGATCACCCGTGTCATTGTGGAAGAGGGCATGTTTGAGATAGACATAACATTTACAATAAACACTTCAACTGTGTTATCTACACAGATGAATATTTTATATTTTAGATGTCTGATGGTGAAGGTATTAATGTTAGGATTAAAAGACTTGACCTTACTGCTGCCCCCTGCAGAACCCTTACAGATGCTAGAAGTGGTTCTGACATGAAGTTCTGCAGTGAAATGCTTTGAAAATTATGCCAAAGAGGGAAAGAGAAACAGGACAAAGAAACAACATCAAGGCTGTGCATTTTGGATTTTAAGAGTAAAGTGGAGCAGCTGTGGGCAAAAGCTCCTTTAAAGAAAGACTGACACAAACTTGTAAAATGACCTTTACCCAGAGTAGTGTGGATGTGATCAGTAAATTCAAGAGAAGCTGAGGTGCTGTATGGTAGCTTAATGAGCTTCATGGAAAGGGCAAGCATGAAATTAGAGATGAATTAGTTTGTTATAACTTAGATATTTGTCATCTTGTTCAGGAAGGATGTTTTCAATTATTTCCAGCATAAGAGGTGACTTTAATCAACAGTTTTAAAAATGAAATGCATGGAGCAGTTTGGAAAAGATGTAACATCTTTTATATTCAGCTGAGACTGTAATACTGGAGAGAAGGAGGTAATGAATGAATGAACAGCCCGAGTGGAAGCTCTGAGTGTGTGAAGAAAGGCAAAAATTGAGATATCTACAGGAGATACTTTTAGAAGTGGCTAAATCACATCAAATGCAGTTATGTAGTGGTGTTTCTGCTTGAAAAGATGAAGTTAAAACTGCTTGATTCCTATGGCATATTAGAGATCTCCTGTTTATTTTAGCTTTTACTCATCAAAAAGAATCTGTAAAGAGATTTTGTCCAGGTGAAAAAGGAGAAAGAACAAGAAAATAATGGTTTAACTTTTTTGATTTTCCCATTAATGTCTTGTAACTCCGAAGAAGTCCTGATTTTGTAACGTTGGCAGAAAAAAGCTACTGGTTCAAGGGACACTGTAACTAATAATCGTTTGACTGTGGGTGAGTGCACATCTGTGTGTGTGTAAAGGTAGCTCCTGACCTGAAGGCAATTATTTTTGATGGAGTGTGTGACTATGTTGGCACTAACAGAGTGGAGCTGTGTAAATATGTTTCTTGCCAAGCCAATTGTGATTAGAGCCCTCAGTAATAGGAATTTCAAATATGGGATTAGAGATTCCAGAGTAACTTTAAATTAGAAGTAAAGTTGGCCAGGTTGGTGGAAGCACTGTCAACAGCAGCCACCTTCAAAATTATGGGCAACAAAATGGTTTTGCAGATTTGACAAATGAATAAGAGTAGGATTATTTTTTCTAAACGTACCTCCTGTAATTTTATGGGCAGTTAACAAGCCTGCCAGTCAGTTTATAAATAAAACTAGAATGAGAGATAAGCAGCTATTTGCTGATAGTGTGATACCTACACGTGCAGTTTCTCCTTTTTGTAGACACAAAACAACCAATGCAAGGGTTGTAATGTTTGTGGGGAACTAACTAAAGAGAAGATTGCAACAGATCCTATTAAAAAGGATATTATCAGATGGCAATTACTGATGATGTTCTGCAGAGATCAGTCCTGGCTTAAGCCTGCTCATTGTATCTATTAATGATGCGTGCGGAAGAAGTAGACGTGTACTGAAACTCGTGGATGACATGAGTGGAGTGGGGTGCTGCAAACACTGGAGACTGCAAAATCACGTACAAAATTAATAGCACAAATTTGCTAGTTTTGCACTTTGAGGGGTCAAACATAACTTAACGCTATGAGCGCAAAGCTTTTGGAAGTGCTGGAGGAGGAAAAGGTGTGGTGGGCTGGAGAAGGGCTGGAAGTGCCGGCGGGCCGCGGTGTGAGACGGGCAGGTACGGCTCTGGCGATGCCTGGCTGGGAGCTCTTTGGCAGCAACCAAAAACCACTACCCCAGGTGAACTGGCCTGACTTCCGAATGGGGCAGTCATGGTGGAGGGGAAAAAAATTGTTTCAAGAGGAAGCTATGGAAAAGACTATATTCCAAACCAGCAGTTTTCTCTGAGATCTGAAACCAAGGGCTTGGTGAGAGTCCTTAGATTCTGTGAGCAGATATATGTAAGGGGGTTTGAAAGGAGACCAGATTGCAGTTTGTTAGCAGTAGTGTAGATTATATTAATACCATACTGCAAAACTCCTGCTCATCATCTACAGAGGTAGAAGATACTGTTTTCCCTTGACTGGTAATTTTGCTTTTTCCCCTGCTGTTAGTTGTTTAAGTGTTTTAAGCTCCACAGCTCTCTGTGTTCTCTTAACCAGGGCATCCATTAAACACCTCCCTGAGCCTGGATACCTTGATCAGGTGGCTGTACCCATGCCACGCTCCTGTTTGTGGGTTTACATTGTTGAATTACCAATACATTTCCTACTTGTTGAAACAGTGCTCCACATTTTTCAACTCTGAGTCAATTCTGGTTTTCTTCTAAAGCTCCCCCCTGTCAAAAGTATTTGTTTCTTTCATGCTCAGGTGTGCTATGGCTAAGCTATGATACTGCTTGGTGGGTGTGTATGTGAGGATTTTTTTATTTCTCACCAGGGTATCAGAGCTGGAAAATCTCACATATTATAGCAAGACATTTCTTTTGTCTGTGTGGTGGAAGGTGTATAATGCTCATTTTCAAAGTCTGTTATGAGTCTGCTTTATGTTAATTTGCCATTGAATTACTATGCCTTGAGCTAGGAGCTTTAGGAAGCACAGACTTCAGTATTAGATAAAAACCTATTCAGTCTACTTTGACATCAGCTCCCCATGCTGCACAATGTTCATTTATTTTTAAGCTACAGTTTCCTCCGTATTTGTATTAGAGAACAATACTGCGAATGCACAAAAGAATGTCACAAGCGGGTAGTGATCAAAGTGGCCACCTACCACACCTTAAGAAAAAAGTAAAGGCTTGATTTGAAAGGTGCTAACGTTAAAATGGTGGAATCGGGCACCGTAGTCTGAAATGCAGCTGCATCTGTAATTCTTTCTTTTTCCTTTCAGGAGAGCCTCAAGTGGCTGAAAATTCTAATCAATTAATTCTATACTGTTACCTTAGGGTACCTATGGTACACCAGAAAGTCTCTAAAAAGTGTGGGATTCTTGTTTCCCTTGCATGTGGTTGAAAAAAATTATCTCAAAAAGTAGGTAGTATGTGGTCACGTGGTTAGCAATTACCATACTACAAGATTTTCTGGAGTTAATTTCCCATTGTATTAATATTTTTCTCTTCTTCCTTGTTTTCCACTCCGAAGCTATTAAAAACCTGAATGGAATGGCAATTAATACAGCATGTTTGGTTTTACACTGGCTAAAATTTCACTGATGCTGTAAAAAATATTAATTAGGTTCCTGTGGTGGCAGCTTGTGCCATCCTCTGCCACTGTATTGCAGGGGTGTCCCTGGTGTGAGGGCTGCTGACAGAGCTGTCTCTGCTCTCCAGATCTGAGCAGTGTGAAGGACTTCGGCTATTTCTGTGCCCTTTGCCGGGGATGATACGGACTCCTGTCTCGGTTTGCTGCAAGGGAAGCTCTTTTAAAACTTGCTTTTCAAAAAAATGCTGCCAAGAACAGCTCAGTGTTTTGAGGATGATAGCTTAGATAACCTACAGGTCTTTTCTTTCTTGAATTTTAAGACATCTTTGATGTTGTGAAATTTCATTAACTGGTGTGACACACCATGCATTTATATTACTGGTCACCAAATCAGCTTCTGGCCAGCAAAAGAAAACACACTCTTACAGCCAACAGTCCAGGTTTATGCTGTATGTCAGGCTTCACCTGCTCAGGTGCAGTCTGCTAACAAGTCTGAAAATCTCCAGACTTATTCTGTGGCAATAAAATTTCTCAAAAACCGAATGATTAACAGGAAGGTCTCTGGACTGTGAATGTGAAACTTCAGAGAAAAAAAAAAAAAAGGTTATAAGTGAAAACAAATCATTCTCTTTCAGCTTCATGTTCACCATGATGCCTCCAATATTTAGGTAGCTGTGGATACACATAAATTTCTACAAGTAGAGGTCAGAGTGTTAAAACACTGTAGTGTAAACTGCATCTTTGGTACCAGCTGAATTGCTTCCAGAGCCTGTAGGTCCCTGCAGCTGTTGAAAGGTTGATGAATATACAAGGTGAAAGGTGTGTGAAATAGTCAAAATGAAATGAAATACAACGGTGAATTTTATTTATTTTCCTGAATACTGATGAATTTGACAGTGTCTGTTGCACATATTTCATTAATGTGTTCAAATACATAGACTGAAAAATAGATCTGATGAAATGAGATACATTGTAGATGCCTTTCTCGAATAAGGCTTTTATACCCACACATGGTGTATGCTTTCCAACAAAAATAATGGCTCTCTGCTAAAATTGGGGGAGGGGGGGAGCGTCGTATTCTAAAGTCTCAAATCTGTGGAAGAAACTGAAAAAATGCAGTTAATGTCTTCTAAGCTCAGTTTGGCTTCTTCATGAGTAATGAGGATCCAGTGCCCTCGCTTCAGAGCAACGTTCTACTTGCTGAACACTCAACTAGATTTAACGGGATTGCCCATAGTGGGGTAGCTGGTGCACTAGGGGCATTGCCATCTATACCATGGCTAGGAGGATGCAAAGGAAGAAAAGAGAAATGAGGAATTCTGTTGTTTAGCAAGATCATCTCTGGGAAACTTCTGTTTTCACCCAGCATTGCTTGCTCGTCTCATAAGAAAGTGAACGTCTCTGAAGATTAGAGTAGCATGGCATCTGCCCAGAGACAGCTCTCAAGATGTTTGCTTTGGTAAAGCCCAAAAAGAAAGGGAGCATTCCTAAACAGGTAAAAAATGGGAAGTTTCATTATATTTTGGATTGGGGGAACTCCAAGTGCTATCCAATGTTATATTTTAGGGATTGCACATCCACCACTGCTGCCAACTTTGGAGCAACATTTTTTTTCAGTTGTTTTGGATTCACAAGTGCTCTAACAAGATGTTACAAACACCACAAGCCACAAGAAAACCTTCAATCAGTCACCAGAGACTCCACACCTTACATTAGTTTTGCTGGTTGGGAAACTACTTGTTAATTATTTTTTGGTTTTGTTTTAAAGGACAGAATGTAATTTGAATGTATTTGCTGAATACTTTCTGTCTAAAAACATAGGATAACCGTTCACAGATCTGTAAAGGGCTAAACCTCTTTCCAATCTTAGTCAGTTACCATGCTATCTGACTCTTTATATTCTGTACCATGATGCTTGAAATATGTGGACACTGCACTTTGTTACCTCCAGAAATGTCATTTTCTATCGAGGAATTTTCAGGTGATCTCATCTCTTTGCTGCAGGCTTGGCACACGATATTTTCTAATATTGTTTTAAGGTTAAATATAATTGATAAGATAGTTCCTTGTACATGCTAGGAAAGGGAGCTTGTCAGATACACAAGGGAAGGGGGCCCAGCAGGGTGATGGTAAGCCAAATCATGGGTTAGAACTAGTTTGTATGCAGTTATGGTTTTATCACCGTTGCATGCTTAACTGGCTTAACCCTGCTAGACTCCGTTTCTTCAAGCAGTTTGTGGCCAACACAGGATGCTTCTCATTTAGCAGCTGCCACACCTATTGTGGATATTTATTTCTGCAGCCATAGCTGTGAACGTTTTTATTGGTTGCTGTCAGAAAGAGTCTACACGGTATCCATCCTTGGATAACTTCAGTAAGTGAGAACATTTCCCTAGCATAATACTAATAAGCTAGTGTTTGAGGATTTATGATGAACATAAGTTCTGTGTCAATTTTCCATCAGAGCATGAAGTTTTCAGTGTAGAGCAGTCAGTGTAGGAGGGAATGCCATCACGTGAGCCATGATATTTTGATGACATCCACAGGCAGGCATACGTGGCAGTCTGTCCCTCTAGTGAAACAATACACAATTACACTGTTGACTTATTTCAGATATAAATTGTAATACATGTTTTAAAGCAGCAGTCTCATAATAAAGGGAAAAAAGTTCTGTACCAGTGACAGCTGCTGAAAATTGCAATGTCAGCCTTAGGACTGCGTGGCTTCAGGACCTTGCCTGGCTCATCAGTTTATCTGGAAGTGAGCTTGGTACAGTAACAGAGACTCTGCCACTGCAGGTTCAGGTTGTATGTGGAAGTTGTCATGGAGGGATCTAGGTCTACCACAAGAACATCTCATGCCCTTCCTTCTTAGTATTTGGGTAACTCCCAACACAGTGTGGCTTAGTTTATACCATGTTAAATGATCAAATGGGAACTGAATGCAGAAAACATAAAAGGAGGACAGCTTGGTTGGTTTCAAGAGTCATAACTACTAGGATCTATTCCCACCTCTTCTAGGAATTTCCTGTGTGATGAAGTTAACAGTATTCGCAATACTTAACCTTCCTGAAGAGATGAGATGTAATACTGCCGAAGTGTTGCCTGCCTTAGCATAGGTGTTGCCTAACACATTCAAGAATTTTAGGCAGCCAGTGCAGCAGTCCTCCAAGTCCATGCCAAGGTTCTGTATGCAGTTAACAGAAAGCAGTAGATGCTTTCAAAGGCATTCAGAGGTTGCTCCTGCCTGTTTTCTGTTGGGGACCAATGCAGGCAGACAGGCAGCTGGGCTCCTACCCCATTAACATTTTCAAAGTGCTATGAATTCCATGGATATTCAATGCACAAATGCAAGAAGCTAGTAGTAATAGCGCTAGCAGCTATCCTAACATTGTGGACTTGATTTTAGATGTCCACAAACTGCAACTGAAGAAAACAGAAGTTTATGCCTCCCTAAAGTTCAAGTGCAATAGACAGACTTTGTTCAGCTGGTATTTAAAGTGCCAGTGCAATGCTAAGGTCTGTCAGACTTCATTTGGGAGGTGCCCACAGTTTTTGATTAGAGACCGGAGTACTTGGGAAATATGTTGCAGAGTTATTAGAAGGGAGTTACTTTCAGTGTCAGCTCTTGAGCGTAAAGCCAAGTGACAAACTAAAAGCATTCAAAGCAGCTCGTGCTTAATTCCATCTGCCAGTACTAGCTTCTCCATTACAAGGAGGGAAGGAAATACAAAGAAAGCCTCATATAATATGCCTATGCATTTGCAAGCTTGTTTTCTGCCATCTATAATTGCAGTTATCAGTTTCCATTTATAAACCAGTAATTCATTTAGTGAATGTAATTCCTGTTTTGTTCGATACGAGCAGTAGGAAATCTGATGGAAGACTTAATCTTACATGTTTTGGCCCAATTTGAAAAGGGCATTTTGAAGCCTGATTCTTGTAATGGATTTTGCACCTATGTTTTCAAATAGCTGCACATGATTTAACCAGGCATGCTTTGATAAGAGTTGTGTGCAAGACGGATGGCACTCTGAGGAAGCACTTTAGGAATAGAGGGTAAGACAGTGCTGCAATAGGCATTTATTTGGCATTCATATAGTTTTCTTTCTTGGCAATCTCTGAATTTGTCTGATATTCTCTCATCCTGCCAGTTGCATTTCATGTCCAGTATTTTTGACTGATAAAAGCTAGTAAGAGTTGCAATTCTTTGCTTTACTTCTCTGTTACTTTTGACGCTATAAAAGTTCAAAGCTTTGAATGAGTTGTGACTGCTTTTGTCTTCCTTGGAAGTTCATGGAAAATGTGGCATTATTTTAACACACACAGATTGAAATTCGATGTGCTTCTGGCACAGGTCGGGTAGATTGCTGACCTCTGAGATGAGTAAGAGCAGTTTTGCTTCAAGTGTCTGGAGGCCAACGGGTTTTTCAGCAGGTGGGGACTGGCTGTGTGTAGGTTGCCTACATCATGTGTCCTTGGCACACTGGCCATTATATGCTGTGATAAATTCTCTGGAGAAAGTAAATGTTGAAACGTCTGGGAAAGCTAAAAGTCTTGAGGCCAGAGCTAACCTGAACTCAGAAAAAATTTTTTTTCCAGTAGGAAAAACTAGTCGTAAACATATAAATATTAGTTGCAAAGCCAAATAAAGAGAGGTGCTAATGAACGAAAGAGCTCTAAAAGCTGGATCACCCACTGTCTGATGATATTGCCATTTTAGAAATGCATGAAACTAAGCATTTTGGCCCAGATTAAGAAAAATGTGATGCTGTAAGTGCAGACCTATTGGATGAAACAATTGTAATAGAAAATAAAAAATATTCCATTGTTTGTCTCCAGGGCAATGTGCAACCAGGGTCTTTGGAATAACGCACCCCGCTGCACATGCACTGCTTTTATGTAAGAATTCTTCTGAAGTAAAAAGGGTGATACCGCATAAAGCTGAATGAATGTTTTATGTCATTTGAATCGTGCCTTGTATTGCTAAAGCTATACTGGATGCCGGGGGAGTACTGGACGCTGGTCGCTGGGGTGGTGTGCCACTGGTAAGGGGCAGGAAGGGAGCATCGCCGTGGTCCCGCAGCACTTCGGGCAGGTCTCGTCGTACATCGCTTCTGCTCTGGCAGTGCAGGCGTTGCTACCTCCAGCAACGTAGTCACGTACGAATAGAGTAGTTTCCCCGTGTGGCTCTAGTTTTGCTGCCCTTTGGCACAGGTAGCTCATTGGAACAGCAGACAGGCCAGATCAGATTTTTTAAAATTATATGGAAATACAGGGTAAAGATTCAGACAAACCAGACCCTCCATGGTCCAGCATCTTTTCTGAACTATTTGCTCAGCAAGTGGGTGCACTCTGCAACAGCAGCAGATTGTAACCGAAATTCCAATTCATAGCAAGGATGGGAATGTTAATGTCTCTCCCAGTTAGCGATGGTTTTCCTTCTAGCAAGGGAAGGCTAATGATTTGAACTGAAATTTAGCAATTTAATTGTTTCTCTATTACATAAAGAATTTATTCTAATTTTTATTTTTAGTAAGAACATTTAAAGTAGTCAAATATCATACCTGAAGCATAAGTTTCACAAGTTTTGAGTATTACAGGTTTCTTGATTCAGACAGTTTTCATTTTCTGTATGTGACCTGTGAGTATTTAAGAATAAAGAAACTAGTTGTGGTGCTTACTGATTCTGGGACTTGGAAAAAAACTTGAAAGTGCTGCCTCTTGGGCAAACTGGACAGAACAAATCTGATTTACAGACTTGTGTTGGATTTCCAAAAGCACTTAAGTAGTTTAAGACCACAAGTACCATTGACTTGAAAGTCAATAAGACGTTTTTTGAGAATCCAGTCCACAGTCACTTATTTTGTAACATGTAAATTCTTCTGCAGCAAAGGCAAGCAAAAACTGCAGTTACTGACGCCCACACCAAATTACATCCAAACCTTCAGCTGGATCTTCTTGCACAGACTCATTGGAGGTTGTGCCTTTCACAGTCCCATGGGGGACCAAGGAAAGCTCTGTTCCAGCAGGTTTAAAATCTTAAAAGAAAAACTTGATATCTAGGCTGCAAAAGTTTCAGCACGGGCATGGAGATTTGGGGGAAAATCTATTTTTTTTTTTTTATAGACAGCAGTTATATTGCTTCTTTGCCTTTGGATATTTATGTGTTTGTTGTACTACTCCCAAAGACTCAAGTTACCAACAGAACTTTGAGTTGTGGATTTTTTTTTTAGTTTTTTTTTTTTTTTTTTGGTGGGGGGGGTGGTGTGGGCTCATTTTGTCTCTCTTCAGGCAGCCACTTTAGGTATTTTCATTAGGAAACTAGGCTTTCCATGTATTCAAGGAAGAAAGAGGGGGCATATTAGAAGGTATGAATACCCTCCTTTGGATTCACAGCAAAACAAAGCCCAGCGAAAAACTGTAGAGTCATAGGCCATCTTTTTAGTAGTGGAATTACATAGCTCCATTTTTATTCCCTGCCCCCCCCAAGTAGAGGCTTTGGGTCAGGACTAACAAAAACATATTCCTGGGCAATGAGAACGTTAGAAGGCAAGCTGCCCTTTGTATCTGTTGCAGCAGACACAAGGTTTATAGTTACATGATGATGATACAGTTTGTGCTCATTTTAATGTTATACCAGCGTGGAGACAAAAGAGATTTACTGTTCCTGGATGCTTAAATTTTTATTGTATTTAATTTTTATTGGAACTGTAGCTGTAATAACTAGTGTGTTTTCTCTCTCTGTGCTGCTTTTGCTTCCCTGCTATCACGCTTGAAAAATGAAGAAAGGTGTCACAGCAAGAGAAGTGCATCTGTGTTGCTGTGCTTTGACAGCTTCTCCATTTCTGCCCACGAATTCTTATGCATGCACTGTAAACACAGACGTTTCAGTTTGCATTTTTCTCTCTTTCATAATATTATTTATTTATAACATAAAATAAAAATTAATGTGTCAGGTCTCTCTAGCATACTTCCAGACTACCTAGTGGAATTTCAACTGAAGCAATAGAAGACTCGTTGAGGAAGGCATTTTCCTCCAAACCCATTACAGCCTTTCCAGAAGGGGCTAAAATTAAGGTTGGAAACGTGCCTCTTCATTCTCTCTTTCCTAACAGGAAACCTGATTTTGTTCCCAGTCTAACAAATCCATCTAATCTTTGTAATCCAACCAGCTCTCATTTTTCTTTTTCTAGTCCTGTAGTATTTTCTGCTCTTTGCTGAAATGATTGTCTGGAGGAGGTAATGAGTTTTGTGGGAACAGGAGGCCGGTCAGACATTCAGTAATGATGACTCCTGTGGCAGTTGCAGAGGCACATGGAGAGCTGTGGATGTGGAGAGAGCTGGGGAAATACGTGCTCTCATCTCTGAGGGCTCTCCTTAGCATCGCACAGATGAGTAAATGCTTTTGCTGGCACTGGAAAGGTTAATAGACCTATGAATGTGGATGCTCTGTTCTGTGGCTTAGTAACACCCAGCGTGGCAAACGCATGTGAGTGTGTGTATATCTACATACGCTCAATATATGCGCGCATATGTCCTCTAGCGATAATACTCAGTGCTGCCGGAAGAACCAGGAGAACTCAAATATAAGTGGTCAGTGACATTCTGTATTGGCCCCCATAAATCTGTCCACTTGGGGAAAATAGTTTGGAGCCGAAGACATACGTGGCTGATTTTGAATCACTGCCTATTTGTGCCTTAATACATTGGAGAGTTTGTTCAGGAACAGTTAGTTCATCCTTGTGAAAACATTAGCCTTCTGTTGCCGCCAAGGTCATTGTCGGCTTCGGTTATCTGGTGCCCTGGGACACATTTCCAAACCAGTGAAGTCCTTGGAAGGTTTACTTCAGTGTCTGTCCTTGTCTCCAATATAGACATATAATAAATACCTGTTACTATTCTTAACACAAAGCAGATGTATTCTTTTGGGCAGTCCTTCAGCAACGTACAAAGTGTTAAGACCGTTATACTGAAGAGACAGCAAACAGATTACTTAGTTTTTCTCTCTTTCCTGAGCATGTTGCATTTGTTTGTGGTCTCTTACCACAAAATGGTTAGTTGCTAGAATAATATCCCTGGGGAAGTGTGAGCTTTTGTGTCCCCCAAGTGCTTGGTCTATGTAAGAGATTATTACACGTCTCTCTAGACCCCATCTCAAAGGGTTGAGAGTCCTGCTTTTACGCCAGGTGCCCAGGGTTCAACCTGTCAGAAAGGACTGGTTATCACAGTGTTGCTGGAGCTGGGTTCAGCCTTCATAGCGGGTGAAGACAACGTGAGTAAGTTTGGCAGGAGGCTTAGGAATGTCTCAGGAGAGCGTGCTGTACATCTGTACTACATCTGCCCTACCTGCAGCATAACTGCTGCTGGCAAGTACGCATCGGGGAGGTGTTAAGGCTGCTTATGACCTAGAAGGCTGAGTATCTCCAGCCTTGGCAGTTCAAATTCTTTGCTCTTCAACCCAAGTGCAGGCCAGCCTCCTAGAGCCATAAGTGAGCCTTAATTAGAAAGCATAAAATTAGTACGTGAGAATTCTTTAATTGGGATACCACAGCAGACTCTATTATCTCCCTTAAAGGGAAAGTAATTTATTCTGTAGAGCTTTGAATGTAGCACATTTGTATGTGGTAGGAAGAACTCATGGGCAACTCATAAGTCTAAAAAGGCAAAATACAACATCAATTAAAGAAAATTCATGAGATATTCACTAAATTTCATTTTTTGGTTTGTATTTTTTAGTCTTTTTAGGGTAGCACACTTGCTACAAGACAAGAGATGAACATCTCATGCCTAATCAACACCCGGTAAAACACCGTGTTACTTCTCAATACTGACCAAATGTTGCCATTAAGCAGAATATTCGATAATGCTGTCATGCTTAAGCAGCAGCTATAGTCAGTTAGTATCATGAATCAGAATTGCTTTCCTTGAGGAAAACACAGTTAAGAGAATTCTGAATAACAGTGAGTAGTCTGCTGTGCTCCTAATGCTATTGATCATGCAACAGATTCCTTTGACTGTTCAAGGCCCTAAGCCAGGCCAAAGACTTCCATGAAGATAGCTTCATTTTTCATGTATGTGAACACATATGAAAAATGAAATAATGATTTTTTTTTTTTTAATTTTGGTTTTATTGAAACTTCATAACTGCTCATTCAGACTTTGGGTTTATATTCTACATATGAATGCCTATAATGCAAGCTAAAATATGAAGGATTAACGTTCAAGTATCTATAACGTGAGAGTAATGAAATGTGTACAAATGAGTGCCGTGGTGTTTCATATGGTAATTGAACATGGAAATGATTTACATTTTCATGTGAATTTTGACATGTGGATTGGCATGCCTAAAGGTTTGAAATCGGAGATTATAATCTATGCTGTAGTTCTGAGTAGCAGAAAGAATCAGTTGTACACAATCTTTTGACAACTTATTTCCTGACCTTTACTGTGGAAAACCTCAGATTTTTCTACCTTCTAAAATGCTATTTCAAATGTGGTTTGATAGGAGAATGGAAGAGTTGATTATGAGTGGAAAATTGACCTTTTGTTCTGAATTTAAAACACATTTCCATCTTCAGCAAAATTTTCAGTTTTCTTATTAACAAAATCAACATTATCTGTCAACAATACAAAGGGTGAATGTGATTAACCACCCACTCACTTGGAACAAGTGGTATCTTGATTCATTTAATTTAGAACATCTAAAGCTGTCAGTGACTTACCATCTGCTAAGGATACCTGCTGTAGTCTGAAATGCCCTCTTAGAAATACACGGGTTTGGTTGTACAAGAGAGATAGATTTCCTCATCTGTATTTTGAGAATGTGTTTGTGTAGTTTTCACTTAGATAAAAACTGAGCAACATAAATTGTTTCAGAAGGTGTAAATTAATTGCTCCCCAAATCAAATCTGTAATGCCTCTGATGTAATTTGTGTCAATACTATAGTAAAAAGACATCGCATGGCATCAAAAATTGATTGCATGTGCCCAAATGAAGATCTTTCCATTATGCAAATATTTCTGAAAGACGTGTATCCCAGCTGCTTCTTCATTGTTTCTCAAAATATTTCTGAATGGGAATCGATTTAAAATAATGCTAGAATATGGAAATCTAAATTTAATATTTTGATTTTTACTTCAACTTTTGAGTGCTAGTAAGTTTTGCTAACAAAGCATAGTCATTGCAACTGGGATGAAGTTTTGGTAGAGCAGAAGAGACTTGAGCTGCTCACCTTCCCTCGCCTCTGGAGCAGCTGGTTTGAATGGCAGGTGAGGCATGGTTTATGGCATAGGAAGATGTTGAATTTTGTTTTCTCAGCTGCATCTTTTATGCAGATAAACACACAATATCAGTTCTGAGTTCTATCATCCTGGCACCTTTCATGACCATTGTCATGAAAGCTTTTGAGCTTGTTGTAGTCGAATATTTATCCTAATTTGCATTCTACTTGAAATTAAAAGCAGGCCTTTCATAAAAGCAGTCTGAATTGGTAAAATCGGTGCCAGTGATACAACAACAAATTGTTGAATGGTCTTTGTAATGAACTCTGGAGGAAAGGCAAAAATACGTTACTCTTAAATGGGAAATATAATGCCAGAGACTGTGTTAAAATTAAAGTAAAACATGAAATATAACCAATAAAATGACTTAACACTGGCTAATGATTTCTATCCCATCTATAACCAAATGCTGCAGATGTACAAAAGCTGGCATTAAACCGCACAAAAGCTAACAGAAGTCTTTCCTGTGGCTTCAATTTGCTTTGCAGTAGAAGCTGATTTTTTTTGGAGTGTCAAGTATACAGCCACTTATTTATTTTCTTTTTTAAAAAACCCAGGAGTTTCTCATCTTGCAGTGTTACAAATCTTGGTAGGGTTAAAATTCTTCTTTGTAAATACAACTAGTGCAGATGCAAGCATTTTTCAGAGTAATTTTCAAAACTTGGCCTGTGTATGACCATGTAACATCTTGGGAAAGATGCAAAAAGATTTGGGAAATACTACAGAAAGTATACGCGGAGCGCCTTCAAAATCAGCTCAGCTTTTTGGGAGTGTGGTGGAAAAGACTCACATCTATGGCCGTTTAACCCCACTCCCCCAATTCCTTTTTAGAAGCATATTGTGTGCCTTGTAGATTAAACGCCAGGAGATTGGCATTGTCAGTATGGAAAATGCATTTTTGTTTGTTTTCACATCTACCTTTTATTTTGTGCTAAGGGTCAGGAGCTATACTTGTGGTCTAATTCTTCCACTTCTTTGAATTGTGCAGCCATAAGGAGAGCAGATGTTGGCATTTGGGCATGGTTCGATAGGGCCAGGCATTTGGGCATGGTTCAGAGGGATCTTGTGTTTAGAACAGTAACAAGTTTTGCACTGTTTTTCTAGCTTCCAAAGTCCTTCCCAAAGGCTACCTGTTTTTGTCTTTCCTGTGGCTCTTCAGAGTTTTCCCGCGCTACGAAGTGTCCGTGGCCAGAGAGTGGTGGTTTGGAGTGCCCTGGGCGAGAGCCATAGGCAATGCTGGTGCTAGGGTTTTGCATAATGCCTTAGAAAATATTGCACTTGCTCATTAACGAAATAGTT
Organism: Aquila spilogaster; assembly: GCA_024606505.1. Lineage (NCBI taxonomy): Eukaryota > Metazoa > Chordata > Aves > Accipitriformes > Accipitridae > Aquila > Aquila spilogaster. Next base: position 23,018 of record JANHGO010002511.1, read on the forward strand.
TCAGAGGAAAGCTTTCGGTTCAGTTGAGACACTTAATTGATTGGAAATTCTCTAGTGTAAAGAAAATCAAGTAATGTAGGGAAAAATACCTGCACTATCCAAGGGATTTGGAAAGAAACTTCTGCAGGTAAAGTCTGAAGTGGAAGGATTCAGTAGATTTGATTTCTTTTCACAGCTCTGAGCACTCCTTGGTTGAAGAACAAAGTTATTTCATTTTCCTGTGGCCCAGTTCCCCTATATAAAATGAGGGCAAATTCAGCTCCTTGGACATGCCATTTCTCTGCCTCGTTGGTTTAGTTTGTAAATTTTCACGTGCTCTGTGTCTGTGCAACAGCCAGCACAAATGGACACCAGCCTACAGCCCTGGGGACCCTGCTCTCTTTGCTCTCTCTTCTTCCTCTTGTAAGACGAAGAATGAGACATCCTGAAAGTATTCTTTTGGAAAACCACACATGCTAGGAGTCTAAATCACACTTGACTTGGTAAATAGATCGTACAGAAGTTTTTTTTTCAGGTGAACCCAGTGGCTGAATGGTTTGTCACTCTTGGGTTTATGCTTATTTTACCATATTGATTCCAGCTGAGGGTTGGCTTGCAGTAAAATTGGAGCAAAGCAGGGCTGGCAATGGCAGAGAGTTTTCTATCTGGGGTGTAGTTCTTTGCGTTTTTTGCGGTATCAAAGAAGCTATTTTTCCCACTTTCTGTAGCTCTGCAGTTGTGCCCATTCAGGTGTTTGTTCAGCAGGGCTGTAATGCTGCGGGAAAGGGAGCAGTGGAAGCGCAGGAGCTGCTTCCAGGGAGCATCACCCAGCTGCGCCTGGCTGTCACTCCTAGGTAGCTAATGCTATTCAGTTTACCTTCCCAGCACTCTCACTGCTTGGTTCCTCCTACCTTAACAAAGCATCGTGTTTGACAGACTGGTACAAAATATTTCTCTCTTTCAGAGTGCTGTTTGTTTGCTTGTAAAAAAAAAAAAAAAAAAAAAAAATCATAATTTTGATAACAGGTTATATAATCATTCCTTAAATAGAAACATTTATCCTGATCCTATCAGTAAAAATGTCTGGCTAGGAGATTTGGAATCAGTCAAATGATTCATATTATGGGTAAATTTTATCACCTCCAGTGTAGGAAAGAAAGTAATTTCCATTTCTTTTTAGAGCACAGTGAGCCAATTTGCTCTGAGGTTGATCTGTAGGCTAAATTGTGGGGAGTCACGCTGCAGACTTTGTTGTGGTAGAGAAGTGTGTGTGGGGAGAGAGTTAAAATGCTTAGCCAAGTGCTTAAATTCCTTGTTCTCTCATACCCTCAGTGCTGCATCTGACACCTTTTTATTTAATCAGTTCTCAGTGTCCCTCCTGCACCATTTTTATTGCTTATCAAGTCATTAGAAATGGTTTAATCACCATCTGATTATAGCTCTCCTCTCCAAGGTCTTTACAAAACTGGTACCCTGAGATTTTTGTATATATGGTGCTGTAGTTTGGATACTGGGCAGTGTTGCTGTTTGGACGCTATGCAGTGGAGTGTAAGACCTTTAACACCAAATCAAGCTATTTAATGCTAAAAGCTAGCTTTGCTTTTTAACAATTTTCTTTGAAAACCACTGTTTTCATTTCTGGAAGTGGCTTGCATGCCAGGCCTCTACTTTAGTGCCTAAATTTTTCACTCCAGGAGCAGTGGAGTACTGGGCTTTACTAAATGAACATACTGTAGATTCCCCCTTTTTACAGGTACCTTCACAGCACTCTTCTGGCTCCTGCTGTTTGAAATTGCTCTTGCCGTAACTAGTGCCTTTCAGAGACTGTTTTCATTTCAGTCGGATGTGTTTGCTGACCATGTCCATTTTTGTTCAAAATGGCCCGTATGTGCTGTTTGCAAGGCAACCGCTTTGCTTATAGGTCTTAAGTTAAAGTGGCAATGTCGAGGTTTGTAAGGCTTAATATCTGACCCCCTTGAAAAAAATAAAATAAAAAAAAACCTCAAAATTGAAAATCTCATAGAAGTCCATTGAGGGTTTTTTTTCTGCTTTGAATAATTAAACTGCAGACTTTTTGGGGAGAGAGAAAACGAGTAGGATAGGGGAAAGAAGGAAAATAGGCATCAAAGGCCCAGAATTAATTACAAAAAAAGTCACTAAAATATATGCAAGGTGAGAGCAGGATAATATGACAATACGCAACTGAAGAAAAATAGCTGTTTTTAAAACAGCTTAAAAAATTATAAAACTATATGTACGTTATGGTGTTTCTATGCTCTTACAGCTGCGCAAAGCTTTAATAGCGAAAACCAATTTTGTGCAAAACTGTCCTGGTTATAGCTTTTTATAGTATTCCCAAACTTGGTTGGATGAAATGTGAAGTCTATGTGGGCCAGATCATGGTAGAGAAGCTAGACAGTTTTGGAGCTGGATGAAACATGGCAAGCCTGTTGGCATGAGCTGCTTTTGGGGGCAGGAGAGAATTTGACCAATACCAAAACCAATCACTGAATCCTTGTGAGTAAAACAGAAATCTGTTGAATCTGTAATAAACGAAAATTGCAGCTCTACTGTTGGATTTTCCTTTTCTGTATGCTAACGAAAGATGCTCGTGTGCAGCATGTCAGCTGCTCTTATCTTCTAATGTTATTTCCTCTGAAAGAAATGGCAAAATGCTACTGTTAAAATGCTTACCCAGTTGCTGAGATAACAAAAGGACACCTCACCAAAAAAGTAAATTAAACCTTTTAATCGATTACATGTAAACTTCAGAAATAGGAGAGAATAACCATTTCAGAAATGGTTCTCATCCCATGTGACTGCTTCTTTATATGTCTAAATCATTACTGTGCAGTCTGCACTAAGAATACCTAATCTATTTGCATTTCATTTGTTTATTTTATCAGTATTTTATAACTAAATCCAGGAGTGCTTCTTTTATTTCAGCATACTAGCAAGTTCCCATACAACCGATGATAAATATTAAAAAATCTAATTAAAAAATGTAGGTATTAAAAATATTTTCCTTTATTTGAACAAATACCTAGTATTTTGTGGTTCGCTAAGTGGAAGAAGTAACCTGTTTTGAATGTTACAAGCATATACTTGTAAGTATTCCTCAAGCACCAGACTCTAATGTACATGTCCTTCTTATGAACACATAAAATAGATTTCTTCAATTCTTGCGGTTTTGCTGCCATTTCATTTATTACATAGGAATCAATATTCTTTCAAGTATAACTTGATAATATAAAAATGAATAACACAAGGTACATATTTTTCATAGTAAATAATAACAGGAGCCAGAAATGTTCTCTGTGCCTCTGTTCCGAAATTTTATACTACTTATAATTCAGTACATGAACCTTTTAATTCAGTTTCAATAAATTGCTTATGAGCCCCTTGAAAGCTGATCCAATTTAATAATATTAGATGACAAGAACTTTCATAAAAATTAACTCCATTATCTTTCCTTATTAGTGAAGGCATGTCAGACATGAAGAATCCTACAATTGCTCTGTAGGAATAATTTATATTTGTTTTTTAATTAAGACATTTAAAAAATTAGTTCCTTTTGAAAGTTCATTGGTGACAGTTATTGAAAAGTTATTTAGGCCACTTTTGTTATATTTTGTCCATTAGTGGAGTAATTTACTGAACTATGAAGACCCTTAATTCTGTTCAGGGATTTGCAATTTAACTAATCTGTTTTTATTTGGGACATTTCAGACTCAGAGCAAGCTATTTGATGATCTGGATTTTGTTAGTGATAGAGTTTTACCATAGACACTTAGATGGAAGAAGATCTTCATAGTAATTTATTCTTTCCTTCCTTCCACCAAGGTGCACCAGTGTTACCAGTGGAGGAAACCCCAATGTTGTCTTGTTTTAAACGCCATGAATAATTAACTTAACATAACAGCTACATTTAAGGAATCCTATCTGTTAGTAAATAGGTTTTGTATTTTCACAGGAGACTGAAACAAATATAGATGCCTAATTTTGGAAATTGGCCTGCTTTTGGAAGTTTGAGCTTTAGTCTTGGGAGATGAATTTTCCTTGGTGGCTATTAGTTGCCTGAACTCCCTTTTAGCAACTCTCTGTCATTTCTTTTGACCTGCTTTTGCTACTTGCCATGTCATACCACTATGATAACGACATTATTTTGTCCAATATTACAAAAAAACCCAACCCCCAAACCAAACCACTACAAAACTTTTTTCTTGGGTAATACGTGTGTCGGATTTCTCTTTTCTCTAAATTCTTTTATTTCTCTTTCCCTTCTCCTCTTGCTGTTGTCAGGGCCCTGCTTTGTCAGGCTCCATGCTAAGGTGCCATGAGGAAGGAAAGAAGCGTGCCGGGAGTGGGCGATGAGAAGCAACACATGAGTGTGAGAGAACGGAGACTCTCAACCCCACCTAATAACAATACTGCTTTTTGTACCATCAGGCTTCACTATCCAGAGAACTGAAAATCCTTTGTTGTTTTGGACAAGTTTAAAAACTCAATTATCTTTACGAAATCTGCTTCCCCCCACCCCGAAAAATGTCAATGCGGCCCAACAGATCTTTCAGTATCTGCTGTCTCTGGTTTTCTGAGTTACTCACTGCTGCCTCTCTCCTCCATGAATTATTGACTTTCTACTTATACATACATCCCTTCAAATACAAATTTGTATATACACAGTTTTCATCTGTATAATTATAAAAAGAAATCTTGCACTTTGGGGGGCTGTCTACTCCATTTCATCTTATTTTATTTCTAACCACTTCTGGTCCAGCCTTTACTGACATTTGTAACATCCTTTTACTTTTGTATTGAGTACTTTTGCAGTTGACCCAACAGAGATAAATATCACCCTATAGGGATCCACACAGTTAGGAATTTTCCTAACCCCTTTCATATGTATAAGATTGACAGGGGTTGCCTTTCCAAAAAGAAACTGTGATTCAATTCTCAAAAAAAAGCACTTGCTCTTTAAACGGATTTAAACCAAAGAATGAGTCAATAAGAAAGGAATGAAATTAGTGGACCTTGCTCTTCTGTCCTGGAATTAACTCTTTCCTTTCTGACTGAGTAGAAGATGATGGATAGTCAGAATGCACTAGCATAATGCTCAGTACTTTTTTACTGACAGACAAGGTGCTTGTAAGGATTTAATGGAATATCTTAATGCATCATGTTTTGTCAAATGGAATTGCGTATCATACTCTTTAATGGATTTTTAAATGTAATACCTTAGAAGGGAAGTCAAGTTGTTGATAAATAGAAATGACATACTGTGCTTAAAATTAAAAAAAATAAAAATAGAGTGATATACAGAAAGCTGATTACACACATCTAAGTGAATTTAGGAGTATTGGTTTTTGTTCTTCCTTCAGGAAAAAGACAGTAATCTATACCGTAATCTCAAAAGATAGGTGCAGCCAGGACTCAGCTTTTGTCTTTTTACAGAAATAGACTATCATTAATACCATCTATGCCAAAATTCATCATCATCAGCTGTCCAGCCAGGTAGAAGAAGAAGCAGTCATTCTTTCTAAGAACAGCTCCTACAGTTAGGGGACACATAAGACCTTCTCTAGTTCCTTTTATACTGGTTGCAAATAATTTATTTTTTTGGAATGATGACCTTGAGCTGACTATTGCTTATTTATAGGTACTGTTATGACGAAAATGAAGGACCTACTACTTGTGCTTGATAGTCTTCGTTCTTCCATTATATTTCAAGGAGAGCTTGACCATGCTCTTGAACAGTTGCATATTCTATTGTAAAGCTTGTGTTTTGAAGTCTTCTGGACAACGTTTGGTATGCTCAGACATCACGATGTATCATCAGGAACAGAAATCCTGGGGATATACTTGGGTCTTCATTTACTAATAGGCCTTACTATAGTAGGTATTTCCAGTTGGATAGACCAGAAGAGTTCGAACAGTGTCAAACACCCACTCTCCTCTATCTAAAAATAAAGTGTTTCTCTCTCTTGAACTGAGTTCTGTCATATTATGAAAAATAAGAACCAGGTAATCTGTGGAGCCCAACAGACTTGCCTGTTCTCTGTAGGAGTTGCTCAGCTACAGCGATGATGATAAGGAAATGAAAGAGTGGGTAAATGAATGACTGTATGCTAGACCTATTTGAAAAGGAAATAGAGAACAATAGGAAACACTCCCTGTATTTGCATATTTGTATAATTTTAAGAGGCAATTGTAACTGAAGTACATTTGAAACAAATGGACTCAAAATAGGATTAATTCACTTCCAAGTAATGTATTGCTGTAGCATATACCTATTTAAGCTACTGGAGGTTTCTTGTGAAAAAGGCAAGTAATGCAGGAAGGAGCGTCAGGAGGAAGACTTTCAGTGGGACATACATGTGTACCTTGCCTGCTGCTCTGGCATTTCTTTCATGTTCAGCAATCCCACAGAGTTGAGTGGAGTTTGGGGAACTCTATTATGAAGCTGAAATCAGGGAATAAAAAGATTGATCAAAGTATGTGTTGAAGCCTAGGAGATGCGAATGACTGCAGGAAAATTTGCGCTGGTTACTTGAGTTCAGATATACTGGATTGCACTGTGACTCCAATGTCCTCGTTTCAGCTGGGATAGAGTTAATTTTCTTTCTAGTAGCTGGTGTAGTGTTATGTTTTGGGTTCAGGATGAGAATGTTGATAACACACTGATGTTTTCAGTGGTTGCTAAGTAATGTTTAGTCTCAAGTCAAGGATTTTTCAGCTTCTCATGCCCAGCCAGCAAGAAGGCTGGAGGGGCACAAGAAGTTGG